>CAEGAE010075165.1:0-73562 GCA_903067095.1 Girardinus metallicus
TATATATATATATATATATATGTAATATATGAAATGCCACATATGACCCATAGAAAGCAAACATATCTACTAATACACCTTTATAAGGCACAGTTTATGTATGAAGAACTAGCCTTCAAACCCAATACTGGCTGTCTTTAAGAGTTGGGGACTGGGATCTCCAAGAGGTTTTAAATCCTGCAGGAGAAACTTGGGGCACATCAGCAGAATCTCTTTCGCTGTTGTTTCGACCTCTTATGTTTCCATCCCTGCCTGCTAAGTTGGATTCAAACGGCCCCCAGAAGGTCATTCCTGGAGCAAGACTCCTCCTTGGGCTCATGGGGAGCCTGGGGGAGGTGGGGCAGCTTGCGGAGCCAAGTTGGGTGACCAGCACATTGGGCATTGCCATGCTTCTCTCCGGTTGGCCCAGATATGGGCTGTCCTCAGTGGGCAGCTGCACCGCAGCCAGTTCATGCATCAGTCTCTGCCTAGCTTGTTTCTCTTTGCGATGCCGGAAAACCAGAATCAGAACCACGAGGATTATGATGAGAAGCAAACAAGCCAGCAGTGGAAGGATAATGAGGAGGGGATCAGAGGCGGGACGGGGGAGGATCTCGACTTGGACCAGGTCGGGGATCGGAGGGCTTATTGGAACCGGCATTTCTGGTACAGGAGGAGTGTGGGGTTGTGGGGCGTGAGTGTGGCCTTCTTCCACTGCTACCTCTGGGATGCTCCCTGATCTTCCTCCATGACTGCGCGTTCGGTTCCCCCAGCGGCTGTGGGTTTTCACCTTCCGCTGAGTCTTGTTGTGGTTTTTATTTGACAAAATGTGAGGGTGCGAGCTCTCAGCAGTCGTACTGTGTGTCACAGAGTCTCTGTGTCCAGCTCCCAGAGTCGTTCTGTTGTGTGCTCCCAAATGGGGGGTCGTGCGTTCGTGACTTGCACTGTGCGCTTTGTGAACACCTCTTGTGCCGTGACGCATCTGGTGGTGGGGGAAGATGGTGAAGTGAAGCTCACCCTTTGCTGGCTGGACGTTCCCGGCCTTCAGCAGGAAGGTGAAGGAATCGTTGAGGGGTGTGGCTGGTGTGTGGCCTCGCGCTTTTGTGAGCGAGGATTCATTCTTGTGAATCTGGTTGTTGGCGTCACTGAGAGTCTCTTCTATGGCAACTCGGCCCTGAACGACATCCCTGAATGTAAATGACTTCAGTGCCTCTAGCGCATGGTTTGGGTCGTAGGTAATCTGCATATGTGGAAACAAAACAATTTAATTAAGCTTTAATTTTACAATAATTTCGATACTCACTTGCATCCCTGTGGAAATATTTTTAAAAACTCTAACTAAACAAATGTTTTATGGCAGTAGGCAGTAGCATAATGTCACATGTATTCATTGAAATAAAAATGTTACTAACTTAAACATATTTTACAGCCTCCCTGTGCTAGTGAGAGAGAAAGGTTTTGATGATGCCGTTTCACCAAATGTAATGCTTTTTATTGTTTCAGAAGTGGTTACGGTATTATGTTTTTATAGTGTAAAACACTTTGTACTGCTTTATTGCTGAAATGTGTAATACAAATAAACACAACTTGACTTAACTGTGCTTATTCTTATATTATTACATTTCAAAAATTTGCAGCATACAAAGAGAGATCCTGGGTTCGCTCTGGTTCTCCTCTTCAGCTCAGCTCACAAGTTTTTCTGTAGGATTTAGTTCTAGAAGCTGAAGTGGCAGTGTCTGGTGAACCATTGAACCGTTGATTTGGACATATATATTTGAATGATTTTCTGCTGAAAGACTTAGTGAGGATCCATTTTCAGTTTCGTGGATTTTTATAACCTGGTATTTTCAGAATCTGATTTCAACATCTACAGGATTTCCCAGGCTTTTGGAGAATAGACACATCCACAAGCATCACTCATAACATGGAATGTTTGTTCCTGAAACATTTAGGTTCATCTGACCAAAGCACATTGTTTCTGTCCAATCAACGTTTTCATTTCCTCGTATATAATAGTTATGATAGAACTCAAAGGTTTTATTACTCTAATGCCTCTCAAATAACCAGCTGACATGTAAATAGAATCTTATGAATCTTACATGGAAACTTGGTGACTTACAATTTTCCACCGGGGAGGATTGGAGATATTTTTCATTTGACTTAATATTAACACTCTGTGTGGTGGCAGGATGAACCTGGGTCTTTATCCAGCCTTGTTTCAGTTCTAGATGCTTAAGCTTTTTAATTGTTGCTCAGACTGTAGACATGATCAAACTTAAGAAGCAACAATTTTCTCGCAGCAATTTACAGACTTATGGAAGCTTAACATACGTCTGCTTTACTTGAATTTCTTATATTTTCCATTTTGAACAATAGCTCGGAGAAGCTGTCCTCTGTGTCACATCATATGTGTCATAGAAACAGAATGTCATGTATTCCCAATCAAAACTTTTACAATGCTGTAAAAACATTGTGAAATGCTTTTACAGTATTTACAACTTGGAAAAAATATACTCTTGTTAAAATTCCAGGATTTATCAATTTATGTTCTTTTATTAGGGTGTCAATCATTGTAGAGGATATAGAAGATTTTGCATTAATGGATGGATAGAGTCTTTCAGAAAAGCTTTAGACCTGAATAAATATTCATGAAATAAAAAGTGTTCTTTGCCGCTTAATTACAAACTGATAGACCACAAGATCATATCTAATGGATTTACCTTGACTAATTTTCCATGTTTCGGTGGAGAAAGAACCTCAAAGACCGGATCGACCCTGCTGATTCTGGCTAGTTCGGAGGCATCAATCATGGCTTTGCCCAGTTTCACCGCGATACCACTCGGTACTCTGACTGGCTCTCTCAGGTAGATCAGAGGTCGCACTGTAACATTCACCGTCTGCCCTGTCACTCTCCCATAGTCAACACCAGCAGACCAGGCTGACACTGACACCTGGAAGCTGTCCTCTGATTCGCTGAGATCAGTCATGTGATACACAACCCGCCCTAACTGGAGGTCCTCATGCCGGAAAGTGGTGACCTCCTGGTCGTTGATGGCGATGCGTCCATGGCGTGGGTGCTTGGTGACTGTGTAGGAGATATTGGCCTGTCTCTGACCATTGGTTTGAGCCGCCAGCTGGTTGGTTGTCAGCACCACCGCCGTGCGACCTTGAACCAATGACAGGCCAGTGTTGTTAACCATGGATACCGTCGGTTTAACCACCTCCATACTAAACAGCTTGTAGAGCGGACGGTGATGGCCGTCGGTGACATTGAAGTAGAAAACTCCAGTTGAAACCTCACCCTGTGGAAAAAATCACAGCAATGATAATAAATGAAAACCAAAATTGGAATTAAAACTCTTCCACAGTTTTAATAAGAATTGAGATTAGTCTGTTTCACCTGCTGTGTAAAATGTAGTCGGCCGTGGTTGACGTCATACTGGGTGAAAGAGGTCACTATTTCAGGTCTTTCTCCCAAAGTCAGGTAGCCATTGTTGGGCTTACTGATCACAAGGTAGTGCAGCTCTTCTGGTGGCGTGTCATGATCCTCAACCTTTAAAAAAAAATTAAAGCATCATCAGAAAAGACTCATAAAAAATGTTTAGCAAAAGAGAAATTCACCAAGTGTAAAATCAAAGCACAACCACCTTTTTAACAAGTAGTATGAACACACTGTTGAGTGGAATTGGTTCATTTTGCTCAAGAAATGGCATTCAAAAATATGACAGAGAACTAAGCTATTTGTAAAACCTGTAGGGTGTTTAAACAAAAATCTAAATTGGAGAGGCATGAAGGCTTCTAAATTACTTATCGGGGTATATTCAGAAAGCTGTAAATTAATATTTCCACATCTTTTGTGTGTACTGTCTGGACAAGAACCAAATTATTCTCACCTCCTTTTCTACTTGTCCTTTTTTTTTTGCATGAGCAGAACAAATGGGAGGTTCTGCAAAGCCAGGTCCAGACAAGACTTTAAGAAAAACAGATGACTACATCCATCCAGAATGTTGTTTCTAATTAAATGAGTCATGTGGATGTTTTTAGTGCACTGCTGCAAAGCCTCTATTTTTGATTAAAAACTACATTCTCTATCTGTCTTTTTCCTACTTGCATAACCTAAAGATTTCTTGCAGTAACCTGCATCATTCTCTCTTTATTCATGTAACTGACTCTAACAATGGCAAACTCCCGGACTTTGCAAAATGTATGTAGAAATGTATTCAAAATACAAACTGATTTTTCAAGATAGAAGCAGCTTATTTGAATTAGTTCATTTATTTTTGATTTCATGCAGGCCAGTGGACAAATAAAGGACCAGATGTGGCCCAAGGGTCCTCAAATGTCCAGGCCTTTTAGATTTGATCAAATTTATAAAAAAAATCTTTATAACAGGATGTTCCTTCAACAAATTCTTCATCTACATCAATTCAATTTCCAGAAACTACAAATATGTCATTCAACTAGCATTTCGCAAAAAGTGCTGGTCTTGGAAAATCCGGCGCCCTTAGCTCCAGCTCTAGCTGTAATTTTGAAAAATATATCATAGAAGAAATAATAGATTTTGAATTAGTGATTGCTTAGCAAATACCACAGGTTGCACTTTTTTTCCTCAGGGTCCAACAGCTGGAAAATTAAACTCGTAAAAATGAGAACATCGGCTCACCTGAAGGTTGTCAGGTCCAAGAATGACTCTCTCCCCAACCACAACCTTCATGCTCGGAGCTCTGCTCCTGATTAGCGGTGGATGATCATTGACGGGCGTCACAGTGATGTTGAACATCTCTGTCACTGCCACACTATCCACCGCAGGGTGGCGATGAGAGGCTGTGCCCAGTGCTGGAAAGGAGAATGACGAAGGAGAGTAGAGAGGAGAGAAAGAGGTGGAAGAGGAAGAGGAATCAGAGGAAAAGGCAGACAGGGATAATGAAGAGGAGGAAGAGGGAAGGTGCAAAGGAGCCACCCAGGCTCGAAAAGTGAAGCTGTCCTTCGTCGTCTCTGAGTCGTCGTGGAGATACATGATGCCAAACTTGTTTAGGGTGGCCTGAGAGAAATCTGACTGTCTGCTGTGAAAAAATATCAAAACCCAAGGAAGACTTAATTAAAATTAAATGAAATGTTTCTCCAAATTTACTTCAACACTTGCAGTTAGGCCACCTCGGCGCGCTAAATTTAAAGATAAAATCAACAACGTCCGCAGGATCTCACCTGGTGAGATTGTGTCCCTGTATGGTCAGTGCTCCATGTCTGGGCAGAGAAATCACTCGATACATGATGTGGTGGTCCTTTCTGTGCAACTCTGGAAGGTTTCCCAGCAGGTTAGAGGCATCGAGTTTAGAGCGGTCAATGGTCACTCTGCCTCCTTCGGCCACCACGGCACCTTGCAAACACAAACAGTCGCAAAATTTCTCCTTCTTGAACTTTTCTCTGAGAATCGTGTCCAGCTGAAAGACATTCAGTACCTGCATTGTTTAGTAGTCTAGTCCGATGTTGAGGGTTGCCCAGGTGTTCGTTGGCTTGGTAGGAGATTAAAATGGTGAAGGTGTGTGGAGGAAGAAAAGCTGGAGGAGAGGAAACGGTGAAAGAAAAGGAGTCCACAGCTGACCACCCAACCGACTCTGGCTGGTTCTGGTCGTACAGAATCAACCCGACATTCACCTGAGAGGGAGAGCGATGATCCGGTCAGTAGGGAGAGACTTTCATTTATGAATATTTGAATAAAATATTCCCAAGGAAATAAAGTGATATCATTGAAAATTCAATGATATAATAATATTATATCATTGAATAATATTTGTCAACAATATCAGGAAATAGATTATTAGTTGTCAATATTCCATTAGGAAAACACAATTATGGTGTTAATGTTGCTATCAGTTTGAAATTCCACATGTTTTAGTCAAATATGTTAAAATTAAATTTATTAAGTAAAAAGAAAATGTAAAAATATAAGTTAATCCAAAGTAATTCACACAAATGGTTTTGCATGTTTTAAATCTAAATGCCTGCTAGAATGACTCAAGTGCATTCATTTATAAAATGTTAGTACATTACCTAACACGTGCAAATGCAAAATATTCATGCTAACCGGAAAAAGCTTAAATTCAGATGTCTGATTAAATATATTTGGCATTAAAATGCAGACTTAAAATGTATTTCAAAAATACTTCCAGGTTATAGTACAATTTTAACATTGTTAAAATTCCCCCTCGTGGAAAAATTTGTTTGTTCTTCACTGTATTTAACAATGTTGTGTACACGATGAACTACTGCCACAGACTGTCACATTTTAAAATCTTGTTTGTTGTCCAGTCTAAAGCTAGGAAAATATTTACATTTATTTTTAGTTTTCATTGAGAAAAACCACAATGGTATTTTAGAATGAAATATTTTGACCACATCGGTCAACTATAGATTTTTTTGTTGATACATTTTAGAAAAAAATCTTACGTGTTTATGTAATTTTTTTCTGTTCGCAGACTGTTTCGATCTTTTGAAGCGCAGAATCAGGCATTCCTACCATGCTCTGTGTAAATGTAGAAATGTTTCTGAAAGAGTTATCAGGCAGTCGTAGGACCAGACGTCCAAATTTGGGAGGTGCAGTCACAGCAAAAACCACAGACTGGTTCCTTCCAATGTCGCTGATGTTGTTGGTAACAACCTGAAGCTCCTGTTCTGAGATTGGTGTCACAGAGCCTTCAAGATGAACAAAAAAGGAGAGAGAAAAATGTTTGACTGGATACTAAGTGTTTAAGTAGCAATGCTATATGTTTTACGTGAGTTTTGGTCTTCAATTTCTGCAAGTGACGGTTGTGTTCTGAATAAAAAAGCAACAACGGCGTCTTAACACATTTTAGACAGCTTACAGAAAAGCACCAGGCACACATCAGTTAAAGAGAAAATAAAGTATGTTTTTTCATCTTAATCATTCTGTTTAAGTTTTCCAAACACCTAATCATTAAAAAAAATCTGCACACCAGAAGACCCATGGGGACAATCAGGATTATGAATAAAACCAAAGCATATTTTGCACTAACTTTATACGTCCTTTGATTTTATCACATTACAAAATACAGAATATTTATTCTTCTAATAACTCTATGTTAAAATCCCCTTACCATTACAAATATGGCAAACATAAGGTGTTGCTCCACTCTTGAGAATATTACAATAACTAATTTAGTCACATTACCAAGATAAACAAGAGTACGAATAAAACCCCTTTTGCTTAAATTTAAAAGATGCACTGCTACATTTACTTAAATATATTCCAAAAGTAGCATTGCCACCTAGAGTCAGTTTTGCATATTACAGTGGAGGGTAGCAGCCTCACTATGCACAATTTTCCAGTTACCTTAGTGATAATAATTTTATGTGTTTGTGAGACATTTCAGTTGTTGAGAAGAAATGTCATTTGTAAGGACCGACGAGTACCTGGGTAAACCTCCATAGGGTGGTTCTTCTGTAAGGTAAGAACTAGAGCATGGGCTGTTGTGCTGAAGATCTGCCGAGGGGCAAAGTTAACTCCATCATTCACCTGAAAGTGAAAGCCCCCTGATAATGCACCTGTAGGGGGGGATAAGTCAGTTTAAACAAACCAATCTTTACACCAGAGCCCCGTTTGGACACTGACACTACAAATAGCTATAAATGTGTTTACCACTGTGCACAAACACCAGCATTCTGCTCTGGATGTGATTTTGGGTAAAGTTCAGGATGTGTCTGGAGGGGGCGCTCTTCAGAGCCAAGTGACCGTTGCTCGGTGGGGTGACGACAAACTCCAGGCCCTCAGGTGGAGTATCCACGTCATCTGCACTGAGTTCATTTGTGCTTATTTCTGTTACAGAACCCACCCAGACCTGCAGCATCACAAAGGCAAAACAGAAAGAACATTACATTGTCTTTCTTAATAATTAACACAAGAATATTTATTCTACATTCTATGACAAATCCAACTATTTGACGCCTGCATTACTTGTTATTTGAAAAACAAGAACTACTTTTATTCTTAAATACTCTCACATGGTATTTATTTACACAGCATGCGACTTCTGGTTAAGCAAGAATAAGCTATTATTGTAGGCCATGAATATGAAAGACATTGCTTGACATAGGTTTGACTCCCTGCATTATTTATGTTTAGACTCTTACTTTAAAGCAAAAAAGTACATTTTTCTTGAGGTGCTTTGTTGCCCTGATGACACTGGGTAACAGACAGTTAAACCACATCAAAGATCTTGAAGCATCAAAGAACCGCTTCAAGATCTTTGATGTGGTAGCACTTTTGCCTCTTGCAATGTGGTCACGAGAAATAAAGAAGAAATGCAAGTCATTTGTGAGCACTGGGAGTACGACAAGCTAATTGCTACCCCCTAAAAATAATGAGGTTAGCATCTGTTTCAGTGCATCCCTTTGGCTTGAAAATCATTGGTTGAAAACTTAAAGCAAACTTGAACTGAGTAGTTTTACGCTGAATAGTGATAAGTATAAAAACTGCATCATATGGACTTGTCAAACATGGACTGAATTATTCTACACTGATTTTTAATTTTATTTGAACAGTTTGTGTTTTGTGAACCATTTGGAAAACCAACACAAGACAGAGAGAGCTATACTGTTATACTCTTTTAAAATACTTAAAATCAATCAAGCTTTCTCTGTGTTGAATTCCATCCAAACAACTTTAGGGGGCTTGTACGGGATGCAACAGACAATGCAACATTTTATCTTGTTTTAGCTTCATGGAGCACACATAACTTTTCTTCAACAATTCAAAAATACCCTCTTAGACACCAATGACTCAAACAGAGCAAACCATTTAAAGAACTGTCTTTTGAATATAAACATCTTTTGGAGAATTTCCTACCTTTAGGCCAAGGTTGGTGGTCACAACAGGGGTCTCATCGTTGACAGGTGTGACTGTGATATAAACAGTGCATGGCAAACTGTGCTTTTTCATCTCAGTTTGATTGGCTACAATTGTGAAGTTGTCCTTCAGTGTTTCACTGCCATCGTGGACATAGGAGATGTACTCAAGCTCCACCTAGATACAAATATTTAACATGACCCGGTTCAGATAACAAATTTGGAAATCAGTTTTTTTCTATGTTAAATGAAACAAAGGATTTAAACTTAAATGAATTTTATGTAATAATTCACTTAGATACAAAGGTAACACTTTATTTGACGGGTTGTGAATAAGACTGTCATGACACCAAATAAACATGACATAACATCTGTCATGAACATGAGTAAGTCTTCATGAATATTTATGACCGTTGTCGGTAAATCATGACACTTTTAATACAAAGTTGACATTATTGAAAATGTCTTTGTTATGACAACTTGACATTAACCAGGAAATCATGGTCTGACATAAATTTGTTATAAAAGTATTACTCATTAAACTTTAGCTTCAATAACATAAAGCTGCATAATTTTTAAAGTGTAATCAGTAATACTTTTATAACAAATTTATGTTAGATCATGATCTCTTGGTTAATGTCAAGTTGTCATAACAAAGACATTTTGTATAAAGTCAACTTTGTATGTCACTTTATGACAACAGTCATAAATATTCATGAAGACTTATTCATGTTCATGACAGGTGTTATGTCATGTTTATGACGGTGTCATGTCAGTCTTATTCACAACCCGTCAAATAAAGTGTTGCCAATACAAACGACTAACAGCGACTATTAGGCTTTTTATGTATTATAATAATAGGGTATGCTGTAGCTATTTTATCTCTGAAAACAAAGAATAAAGTCAATTTTGAGGGATTAATTTAACAGTTTGGATCTTTATAAATGTGTTTAATCGTACCTCTGTGTGAGTGAAAGCATTGATAGGCATCCCTGGGATACGGCTGTGCTCTAAGTGTCCAAACCTTGGTGGAGCAATAACCTGGTAAAGGAAATCCAACTTTGCAAAGTGATGACTGGCAACCTTGATTATGCTGGACGTGAGTGGCAGGGACGACCCTTCATCCAGGGTCAAGTTCAACACCTGAAGATTCAAGAAGGACAATAAAATACTGCAGTTAGCAGATTTGTAAACAGAGCTCTATTAATAGGTGTTATACATTTATTCGTCCCACTTTTCAGACAAGTTTGCTACCTGCAGTGGAAGCAGGATAGGTATGATGTCAATCACCACCCTGATAGGTCCAACCTTTGTCACCCCATTGGTTGCTTCCAAGACAATAGAGTCATTGATGCTTCCTATATCCTGCTGCTGATACACGATTGATCTCTGGTTGAGATCCTCTTGGGTAAAGGAAGTTGCAGGCTGTTCCTTGAAACCCTGGACAGAACCAAAACATATTTAAACACAATTACTTTGAACCGTGTTACTCGCCTGGGCTAACTTCATAATGAGATGAAAAAAAAAACAAACAAACAAAAAATGTGTTACTTTATCAATATTTAAGGAGTAAATGTACTCACTTTTGAACCTTGGTAGAAACCAAGACTGTTGATGTGTGCTTCAGATAACTGTCAGTAAAGCACCACCATGTGGCCACTTACCAAACAGCAATTGAGCACAATGAAAAAAACTATACAATCTAATATGAGTTTTGTTATTATGCAAGCTAAAAAATTTAATTTACACATGGCTGTCAGTCACATCGATGCAAGGTAAAGAAGTCAAATATAAAATGCGTTTTTTTTTTCTAATTCTCAGAGACGGACTTATTTATTTTTCCACTCACTTCTTCTCTAAGTTCATTTTTCAGTGTGAACTAAAACTTGTAAGTTCAGACAATCAATCTGTCTAATAATAAATAGCATGTTGTCATGATAGGACACAATTTGTTGCTGATTATATGGAACAATTTCTGTCCAACTGGACCAACAGTGAACACACCTTTTCAAGGTCCTGTTTTTCTCCATGAACATTTTCCAGATTGTTGCTGCTTGATACTCTATAAATGACGCCTACTGTAGGAGGTTCTTGGACAGTGAAGACTATATCTGAGGGTAAACTGTCCTCATGGACAACCTGGTGTAAAAACACACGAAAAGGGAATTGTTGTTGACAGAATAATAATAGTATTGACACATTTACGTCGTGGGTTGGGAATGATGAATTTCTCACCTCTACGTCTTCTCTGCTAATGGAGGTGTTCTGTCCCTCGGCCACCACAACCGGACGGTTGATTTTGATAGTTGGAGGTCTGTGATGACTCTCTAAGTATACCTTCACCGGCACTCCAATATCTAGATGCACCTCTCTCCTCCCTCTTTCAGTCCGCCTCTCAGTGCTTCTTTCCCTTGCTCTTGCCGTCACATTGAAAACATCCAACAACCCGTGACCTCCGTTGTGGTGATATGCCAGACGCCCTGCCACCAGATCTCTCTGGGTGAAAACTGAAATGGCATCAGTTCCTATGATTGCTTCCTTCTGCCCATCATTGAAGCAAAGAACGCCATGTTTAGGTGGAACGTAGACCTCGAAAGTCACTTCCTTAGGATCCCGAATGTCGAGGTTGCTGATGACACTGAGGTTAACAGAAGTCAGGGCTGAAATCCCACCCTGCTGGACCATGAGGCCTGTGTTGTTCTCCACCTGCAGGTATGGATCCTGTGCCATCACCTACCCCAATAGACAGAAAGAAAGTTGTTCAAAAATATAAGATAATCATATTATGACTGATTTAAGGATTAAAATATCAGCATAAATCCCAACTACATGAATCCAACTAAAATCAAAGGAGCCATTGCTAACAGAACACTTTTAAAGGTCTTCTGGAAAAATTGTCAAAACCACTTTTGGAAATTATGAGAACATCTGGCTACTTTAAATGACACTGAAGACTAATTTGACTTAAACAGATTGTTAAAGTTGCTGTTCTCTTTGAGTGGTTCTCTCTTTTATACCAAATCAGCTGTATCTAATTATGTGGCTGTGGACAAACAGCTGAAATCTTTGACATATAAGCCAATCACTTGACACTTTATATCAAAAAACAAACAAATTAGAGAGCATAATATATTCTTCACTGTTAATTATAAAACTATCTTTACAGTAAAAAAATAAGATGCAAAGCAAAAATATATATTAACCTCCAGCAGGGCTGAAACATAATGTTTTCCATCTGTTACGAAAAGCACAAAGCGGCCAAAACTGACCCCACTGTGGATAAACAACACCTTATTCTGAGGAAAGAAAGGGACACAATAATCAGTTAGAGTTAGGACAAAATGAATGGCATTGAACATGGCTTAGAAAGGATGCAATATTTAAACAACTAAGTTCAAACCAAATCAAAGAAGTGTTTAGAAGACACCACTACTTTACACAAATAAAAGGGAGAGCAAAAACAGCAAATGGCCAGCTGTTTCCATTTTTTATCATTGAATTTTTATGATTTATTCAATTTTTTTAGACTTCTAAAGCACTACTAGGTTTACTATAAATATTGTTCTAAAATTTCCAACATTCTGCTTGAGCAAACAAACCAGGAAATGCAGACTTTTCCAAAAATGTTCTCTCAGTAAGTGTATAAAAGCTTTTACATAATGATTCTGTTACCCCTTATATCAAATCTATTTAGAAATAGATGCTAACCTGCTCAAGGTCCCGTTGTGTGAACTCATACAGCCTGTGACTGGGATCACTGGCCAGCACCAGCTCCCCCATTGGAATCCCCCTCCGAGTGTAGACCAGCCAGCTGTCCTCAAAATCCGAGTCATCATCTCGGTACCGCAAGTCTTTCAGTGTCACCAACCTCTGTCCATCCCGGGCAACATGAAAGACCTCATCAACAACCCTGACAGGTCTCTGATCATTGACGAGTTGCACAGAGATGTTAAAGGTGTGCTCCTCAGTGTTTCCGTCTTCCTTCTTGTTTGTGTTTTTGTGCGGTTTGTAAACAGCAATTTGAAACGTGAAGTAATCCTGTTTGGTCTCGCTGTCATCATGAACGTACATGATTCGCTCCTCTGTGATGTCCTGATTGGTGAACGTCAGTATGTTGTCATTAATGGAAGTTGAGTTGGAGAGATTGATCTTCCTTAACTGGCCATGCCTGGGGCTCACTGTTACGTTATAATGAACCTCCCGGTTACTTGCTGTGTGAGTGAACAAAATATCTTTTGTAATTACTTTACTAGCTCCTTCAAGGATTAAAAGGCCTTTATTTATGATGGTTACGGCACTTGACTCGGCTTTAATGTTGATTCTGAAGTCATAAGGTGTTGAAGCAGCATGAGCAGAGAACACCTGGAAACTGAAGGAATCTCTTGTGTCATCATGCAGCCTGTTAAAAAGTTCATACTTAACCAAACCCTCTGTGATGTTCTCTTGGCTAAAGGTTGAGTTCTTTTGCATAACCATTTGGTTGAGGTACAATCGCCCTTTCTTTGGAACTGTCAGAACTCTGTAGAACAGGTCACTCTCACTGATTTTAACACCTTTAGAAATCACATGAAGGTCTTCAGGTGTGAGAACAGCACTCTCTAGGCCGGTCACTTCCATCTTGCTCCTTGTTACCTTCAATTGAATCCAGCGGATTTCTATAGGGAAAACAACCTCCTCTTTGGCAACTGAATTGATTACTATCTTGCATTTGAATTGGTCTGTAATGTTGCTCTGAGTCTGAATTCCATGGTAGGTGCTAATATATCGAATCCTTTCTTTTTCTAGAATTCTCTGTGAGAAAAAGGTAGTGGATTTCCATTCACCACTTGAGTGTAATCTCTGGATCTCACCAAACTGTGGTAAGTCTGTCACATCATACCACACATCCACTGAACTATCAGCCACATTGACCCGCACTGCAAGGTTTCTGGTGCTGATGATGGCCGACTCTCCCTGATTCACCTCCAGTCCAGTTTTATTCACTAGTTTGTACTCAAAAGTCACTGCCATGATCCTTAAAACTACAGCGTTGCTGACCTGTAAATATGAAAGGAAGAAAATGTGAAAAATTAATGGAAAAATCAGTCCTGCATACATATCTACAAAGTCTTTATTAATTCTTGCTAAGATGTTCTCTGCCACAAGAGAAGGATGCAACGCACCTCTAAACTGCAGTATGTACTGTAAAAGGATAGTTAACTATAGCATTGACAAAGAGGACAACATCAGTTTAACCCTTCTGAAATGTTTTTTTAAATAGTTTTACTTAGTTGGTTAGAATTTAGCAAAGTAACCATATGTTTACTTACTCTATGCCCATCACTGGCTCTGAGGACAAGCCTGGAGGCAGAAACTCCTGTGTGCACAAAGCTGATCTTACCCTCCTCCAGATCACTTAGAGAGAACAAGTTGATGGGCCTGGAAGACCAACATTGTCATGTTATTCACTCATTTATCTGCATTTCTGCCAAATGAGTGCTTGCAGGCTTCATTTTAAAGATTTCTTGGAAATTACATCTCCAACCCATATATAGATGCTAAACCCCTAAGTGTCACAAGGAATTTGGTGTCCTCATGAAAACATTTGATGACATGTAAACATTTTAGGGTGACAGTTAAGGGGTTAAACTGTGTAAACAGGTTTGCAAGGCATTGTGAGAACATCCCATGAGACTAACCTGCCAGGGTAATCTAGGTTCTCAAGGTAACCAGCTTCAGAATTAAGGTTTCCCATTGAGTTAAAAACAAGATCCTCAGGACTGTTGTCAGGATCTGAGACTCTCAGCATATCTGTTGTCAACTGTCATGAAGAACACATCCATTTGATTGTCTTAACTTGGAATAATTCAAGGTGTTATACATCAAGGCATTCTGATGTGCCTACCTGTCGTTTGGACTTCTCTGGCAGAGTGAAAAGGTTTCCTTGTGGTAAGCTGAGAACAGGAGGATCATTAACTGGAATGATGCTGATATTAAATCGGTGCACATGGTTGTCTTCCAGAAGTACAGGCAGCGGCTTCTTATTGTTAGAGAAGATTGAAAACATGAAGAAGTCATTCTGGTCCTCTGAGCCACTGTGAATGTACATAACCCGACCTTGCCACAGGTCCAGCATGCTGAAAGATCGGTCCTTCTCCTTTGCTCCTATCCCTATAATTCTCTCCTGTGTTTCCTCAGGCAACCCATCAGGATCTGGATTGGGGTTCAAATGTAGCTGACCATGAACAGGAGGGTCAACTATGCGACACATCAGCTCTGATGGATGGATCCCCAGTTTGCGAAAATCAATATTCACCTGGCGGAATGTGCAAATGGAAACACATGTAAATTTGTCAAACAGTACAGAGAATATTCGTGAAATACTACCAGAACATAAAATGTCCTACCCTAATATGTTTGGGTTCAAGTAGTGCCTGGCCTCCTTCAGCTACCTCCAGGGTTCGAAGCATCAATAGGTTTGTGGTCCTCTTGTTGCTGATCATTTGTGTTGTGGTAACATCAAAGTCAGGGAGAGCTGTTGGATTGGAAATGATCACTACCTTTGGAGCCTGACCTATGTTGCAGCCCACAGTAATGTCTTTGGTGACCATGGCATGAGGTAAGCCAGTTTTTTGAGTGTTCACTCTAATTTTTTGGAGGCAGCCTTTAAATGATCTTCCTCCTCCTTCTTCTCCAAAAGGAATAGAAGATAATCCAGCACTTCTTGCTTTTCCTGCAGCAACATCATCCAGTCCTCCAAGGACGAGAGGTCCTTTGAGCTGGATGGCCTGAAGTTCCTGACTCAGGCTGGCCTTCACTAACTCCTTGCCTACCTTCAGTTGGATGCTATCAGGTTGCAGGAGCAGCTGGATGGGGTACCAGGTGTGCTTGCTGTAGACATGTGTCAGTGAATGCAGCTCAGTTTTACTACCCTTTCCATTTCCTATTGAGGCCACAAGGTGACCGTCTCTGATCTCAATAGAGACAAACCCTCCGTCACTCCCAGAGCTGTACAACACAAGTCCATTTTCATCTGTCCAGGAAGGGTGAAGTTCACACTCAAATGTCCCCTCTTGCAGGACCTCCCATTGTGGGAGAGAGATAAAGGCTTTAGAGCTGGAAAACCTCACAGGATCTTCTTCTGTTGCTAAAAACTGCGGACTACAACCCAGGGATACCTCGTGGATGTTTTTGTACCCAGAATACGGCTGAAGGCTGGACAGTAGGTTGTGTTCATTGAAGACAGCCTCATCCAAGCAACCCCTAAACCCAGTTGAGATGTTCAGAAGGTAAGGATGGTTTAGTCCAGCTGTCCCACCAACAAAGAGCCCATCCTCAATGCTGAGCTCCAAATCTGGTCCTGGCATTCGGAGACTAGTGTGAGAACTTCGATCTACAATCATGTTGATGTTGTGGTGTGTATGGTTTAGATCCACTGTGTGCCAGGCCAGATCATTAAGATGGATACCCCTTTCTGAACGTAGCAACCGTTCACCTGAGCCCAGGTTCAGTCGTACCTGAAGTGAGAGGTAGGAGATGAGAAGCAAAGAGAGAGCGATGAAGCATTGCTATCTTATTGTCCTGCTATAGTTTCATGCTCTAAAATCAACCAAGGTTTGGAGACTTGATAAGGTCAGCAACTAAGCACAGTTATGGTTTTCTTCTCCATCCTCATTCATGAAGGAACATGTTCTGACATAAAACCAGAGCCAGAGGGTTTATTTTCCTCAGCTTCAACATTCTGACATTAAATTATGTTTTCTTGCTGACTCTTCTTTGTACAGTAAAACCCAGCATATCTCTGCTAAATGTTTTACCACAATATGCTAAGGTAGTTTCCCTTTCTTTAAACGTGTGAATTTCTCCAGTAATATGTGTCCTGGGAGGTCTAGTTGCTCTTCACTTTAGATCAACTTTAGATGATGGTGAACTACAAACTGTTCCTTGTCTCCTCACAATATTCTTAGCATCTGAAACAAAGACAACAATTTCCAGCTGTAGCTGATTGCTTCTTCTATTTTACTCCATCTATTAGGGCTTACCTCCAGGCGTCCAGAAATCAACTCAAGAAGTAAAAAGTCTCTCTGTCCTGCTGCCAAAAGCAGTAGCCCAGACTGACTTGAGGTATGAAATCGTACGTGGATTAACGTCTGAATGGACTTTTCTATTGCTTGCAGGTGAATGTAGCCATTGCCATAAAAGGAAACTGCAACAAGGAAGATGGAAATAGATGAGGGACTGGGCTGTGACAAGAGCAATAAAACTCTTTCTGTTAATTTCTTATTTTTGCTTTGTTTAGCCATAAGCTTTTGAAAAGTGATTTTGATCTTATGGAAATGAAAATAGTTCACTGGAATGTAAATGTTTTGTTAAGTATTGATTCGGGTGGTCCTAATGGCCTAAAAGTTTAAACTTAACTATAAATGATGACTCACTCTTTCATTGATGCTAGCGGACATGTTAGTCAATGTGGTGTCTATTCTGCACTTTGCAGCTTCGATCTGAGTTCAGTTAATGATAGTTAATGCATTTAGAAACAGCTGCTAATGAAATGTTCTGATGCTAATTGAACTATTCTGTTGATCCAGATGACCCTTTAGCCATGCAGAATGCAATGACAACATTAGATGGATGTTTTTTTTTTTGTTTTCTTTTCAATTTAAATTTGTGGAACTTAAACAGGAATCTCAAAGCAGTTTAATCGTGCTTTTGACATTACATAATATTCTTCTTTTGCATAGCACATTTGGCTTGCACTCTTTTTAAGATATGCTAACATGCTTACAAACTAATGTTTACCGGGTATGACTGACAACATCTTAGAGAAATAAGGTCAATTTTGAATCAAAATTAGTCAAACAGAAATCTGTTTTGGTGCTTATTCAAAGATTATCTTTTCCACTCATTGTAAAAACTCTGCTGAACATTTTGTTGTAATTGGGACCTTAAAACTTCATCTTGGGTATGTTTTTCTTTTTGTAACATACATAGTGATATTTTAATAAGAAATCCATATTTTTAAAAAAACATTTATTTGATTCACTTGTGCCATGCTCTATTTTTAGATGGTGGACTGCGCATTAAGATGTTGTTTTATGAAGTAACTGAACTTTAAGTTAGTTTGCAACTTTGTCCTTGACTTGTCTGTTGTGTTCCTTGATTTTTGTGCTGCTGCTTATTCATTGATTTTCTTTTAAAAAATCTCTAAGATCTTCACAGAAGAAGAGTTGGTTTTCACCTTCCATTAAACGTGTGAATATTAAAAAAAAGTAAAGCTATCTTTGCTTTCAATGATTTGACCTATAAAAATGGCAATAATGGAACACTCAGTCAAAACGATAATCAATTTGTGAAAACATCCCACGGCGTACAGTGAATGGAGGTCAGAGACACATGCTGGTGCTTATCGGAGACGACAATAAACCTTGAAAGCTCCAAAAATAAACGCCAATGTAATCTATGAAAGAAAGTTCTTATTTCATTTTTGGTTTTATATTGGGAAAAGCAGACTATTCTGTGCAGGAAACCCCCAACCATTGAAGGCAATATTCAGTTTTTAAGCATGGTTTCCAAAGTACCTTAGTTACCCAAATAAATCTTGAAAACCAAGAATTAATCCCTTCTAATTTATTGTTGGAAAATGAGTTGAATCTGCAGCTACTGAAATTTGTTAGCAAAGCACTTATTATGGGTAATAAGAAGCACCCTGTCAGCAGGCTGGCCCAGCATGCAGCTCTGCATAAAGCCTATAAACCCACTGTCAGTATAGCCCATAACCCATGTGCGACCTAATCTGCCTCTATGATACAGCACACTCTGGATTATTAGTAATCTTCCTACAGAAGCAGACACCTTGAATGAGGATGTGTGCCTTTCAAGGTGTGGGGCGGTGAGCAACTATTTCAGGCAAAATTCAAGGCCACATGTAATGTTCCTATTTAAAAGGAAATTAAATCAATTTATGCTCTATGCTGCCTCCTGCTAATATACTGTTTTGTGTATGATACTCTTGCAAATTACAGGTTTGTCCAAGGGAGTATTTTATAATTTAAGTCAAACATGTTACTGTCAAAACAAATAAGTCCTTACATCCCGTCAAATATAATCCAGTTTACTGGATTACCAGTTCACAATAACAGACTAGATTAAACAACAAAACACTAACAGATACAGTGTAAACATTAATTATCTTTTAGAAAATATTTATGGTTTCTTCAATTATATAGTTATGTGATGAATTTAGTAAGTAACAACCTAGTTTTTTTCCACATTTCTGCTGCCAATTGCGTCTTTTGTAGGAGTACATTTTCTCTGCAGCACCTTACCTGCATAAACGTGTCCTATGGAAATCAGAAGTATTAGCAGGTCATCCAAAAAACTTCCCATTGTTGGTCAGGTTATTATTATCTAATCAGATGAGAGCAACATCTGGCTGCTTGACTGCACGCTCCATTAACTGCACAGCGCTGGCTCTGCATAGCATTCTTCTCAATGGTAACTTCCACGCAGCCTGTACTCACTTTGCACAGTCTGGATTACAGCATTTCAAAGCATTTACCTGTGTCTGAGCTGTTTCCAGAACAGCCAAAAGAGAAGCTCCACCCTCAGACCCTCCCATCAAATGCAGGAGGCCTCTCAGTCTGGGCGCAGTACCTAACAGGAACACAAGGGGGAGGTGTTGCAGCATAAAGAGAGTGAGAGCTGGAGAGTAGGGCTGGTCTATGGGGGAGGAGGATCAAGCAGTGTTTTCTAGAAAGAATGGCAGATTGTGTGGAGCTTCCGGTTTTAGGAAGACTGAAACTCGATACCTGCTGATGTTTCACTGCTAACGACACAGATGAGACTCTGTAATTATTTTAACTTTTCTTATGTCTCATGTTTTATCGTGGGAAAACAAAAATCAGTGACAGTTACTGTTACACACAGAAATGCTCGACAACAAAAAAGTATTTAGCAGCAAAAAGAAATTTACATCAACTGAAAGTGCATGATTGGAAAGTACAAGAAGAAGCATTTCCAACAAAATATTTGACATGAATATATTAAATCATTGTAATATATTCATCAAATCATCATTTTTCCTTAATATCTGTGTATTTTCCTGGGACCATTTATCCATTATCTATACTCACTTATTCTTGCAGTTCCATCGTGTCGCTGGGCGAGATTTAGAGATGCAACAAAAATGGACTCTATGCAACCCCTGCTGAAATAAAACCACAAGAAATCCTGTTGCAGGTTTGTCACAAACCATGTAGCAGTGAAGCATGAATCAAACAGGGTCTCTGTTGGTGGCAGCGTCTCGCGGAGGGGATGCGTTTCTTCAGCAGGTTGGAGTTAAAGATGGAAAGATGGGCAGACAAAGTCTCCAAACAGACAGCCAGAGCTGCTATGAGGTGATTTGGATCAAACCAAGAAAGCCAAAGTATGAATGCAGAGTACATGCATACAGAAAAAAATAAACACTTTCCTAGTTTTAATTGTAAGAAATACAGAAAAGCAAATATAATTTTCTTCAGACTTATAATAATAGTAATAGTCTATCACACAAAATCCCAATGAAATACACTGGCAAAATGTTAACGAGGCTGTATAATGTAAAATTGACTGTTCTTAGCTTTACATTATGGTACAATATTATTTCCTCATCAAAAACACATCAGGAGTGTTCCTTTGATTCTTTCATGCATGTTTGAGAAATCCTTTAATCTCCCTTGGCAACCATTCAGCTGTGCAAAATGCTTGGAGGGACCAAAAGCCGCTATCAAGATGCAGCTCCCTCACTCAGCTCCTTCAGACTAGCCAGCAGCAATTAGCAAACACCTGGTGGAACTGTGAATCTGCTGAGCTCATTATACAGGCTATTTATCAGTGAAAAGTTGGTAAAAACATTGTTAAACGTTTGATAAATGACATCCTGAATGCGGCGTGCCAGAAAGAGAAGAACTTTCTTAAAGAGACAGGCCCAATTTGAAGGTGTTAAATTACAAAGTCAAATTACTTTGAAGTCATTATATGTATACTGCATTTTTATAACAACTGAAGGTAATTTCTTGATTGAGGTACAAAATGATACTATGTGGCTGGAAAACATAATACTACCCCTTTAAAAACTTCAAGCCATATGAACAGTTTTGCAAGGCACCATATTAAATTCTCTAAAACTATATCAGTTTTTTTCTTGTCAATTATAAGTGTAATTCAGGACCACTCCAGGGTGTTTTATGTTTTTTTTTTCTAGTCAGTATTACAGTAAACTGCTGTTGGCAGATGTTTTACTTCCCAGCTGTAATGAAAGTGTTGGGAGCTTCACGGCACATTATATTGGTTCTTTCCACCTTTCCACCAATGTTTACGTAGTTCAACCGGCTGGTTTTTATTGCTAGGAGACAGCCAAAAATATACAAAACACATCAGACACTTAGTTTCCTTCTTGGTGAGGAAAAACTCTCACAAAGCGCTGCGATAATCCAGGATACAGTGTCTCACCTCTAATGTAAACTGGGACATGCTCCAGCTCCCCCACTGACCCTGAAAAAAAAAGGATAAGTGGTTTTACTTATAAGATGTTTAGATGAATGGGAAACTGTGAGTTGGAGCGCTTTCAAACTGACCTGGCTGGCACTTGGGATAAGTGCAGAATGTTAGGTTTCGTTCCCAGGATGTTGAATAATAGACTGTGGAACCAAGTCTCTGAAAAAGAAAGAGTCACACCCAAAAAATAGGTCACAGTTCAGCTGGTGATGGATCCTCTCAGGGTGAGAGGGTCGGTGTGCTTTAATGAGCCTGTATCCCACGCTGAGGGGATTACAGTGCTGTTCCCTGGCCTGGAAAAATCCTAAGAGCACAACCTGCAAAAATTGTTAAAATCCTCTATTGTACAGCTCCCCACACAATCATTGGCACCCAGGGTTGTGTGTGTAAAACCATTTAAAATGTTATTGTAGTAGCATAACCTTCCATTGAATGTTTTCGGGGTTTTTTTTCTGAAAAATCCAACTTCTAATTTGGGGACAAACATTCAATGGATGAAAATATTCAGCGTAAAGAAATAATTGTTTTTACAAACTGCTGGCTTGCTATTGACTGTGAAGGAGAAAATAAAAGTTTATATGTATGAATATTATAAGATTGTAATAAATACATTACATACATTTAAAAAAAAATCAATAAACATTCATGTTTACAGTTGCAAATTAATAGATTTTAAGACTTTTTTATTGTGTGTTTAAATCATATAATTATTAAATTATTTCCCATTTTCTGTGGTTCATTCCATTAGAAAATAATCCTTCTATGGCTCATCAAATGCATCCTAACGTCTGATTGGTTAACACCCATAACAATTCAATTGTGCGCCAATCATGTTATCACTTCTTGTCCCACCCATTAGGTAAAGTTGACATGTCAAATAAATCAATAAGCTACAACACAGCACCATAAAATCACAAAAACACCTTGAAAAAAAAGGACAACACAGCATTAAGATGTACATTGTACTCATAATGTTTTTTTTATTGATCAGAGTATCTAGCTTCTAAATTCTTGTTTCCTGTTGTTTAACCATGACACAAGGTCTCTCTTTTTCAGTCATTCTTCAAAATGGGAAAGACAAGCGAACATGCAATTTAAATAGACCAGATTTGCATTGACCACCAAAAGAACAGAAAAAAGCGAATTACCTAAACTAGCTTGAATCTACAGTCAAATCAATCAGTAGGATAAAACAGCTAGGAGAAGTTTATCATGTGACCACAGACCAGAGAGGTGGATGATAAGGAAAGTGAGTACGTGTCAAAAAGTTTACTGTTGAAGAACTGCCGACTATCAACATGCCAGGCTAATTTATTGACCCATATTTGTGTGAGAACTGAAGCTGCTCGTGACAAATGCACTGTAAAAAAAATGCTGATTAAAGGTCACAGTGTTGTTGCTTATAGAAACCAAACTGCATGAATAAAACATTCCTGCAAATACCATCAGTTTGTTTAAATTACCTCTAAGTCACAGTGGTAAAAAAAAATGTGATTTTAAATTGCTTAACATGTGTTGTGTGTTTGGTTTCACTTTCACGTTTCTGGTTTTGATAACTGAGCTCAGTGGGGATTTACATTTCTGTAAACTGTGTCAATAACACTGCTGGGATTAATTAAAAGTCTGGGACAGAGCACACTGCTTGGTTAAAACAGCCAAAAGATGCAAAAAGCAGTAAGAAAAACAGTTAAGCAGAAAGTCCACAGAAAAAACAGTTCTAGTTGTTAATAAAAATCTAACAGCAAATAATTAATGTGCTATAGAAAGGTTTGCTGACTCTGTGGGAGCTCCACCCACAGCCTGAGACTGGTAGGTAGAAGACAGGAACCACCTGGCTAAGGATCGGGCCAACTGAACCAAGCAGGAAGAGATAATGGATTGGGACTGATGTGACTCCAGCAGCAGCTAAAACAACAAAAACACACCAAATATGTGGATGGAGCTGTCTGAAGAGTCTCCGCTACTCCCTCCATTTTCTTTTTTTTTTTTTGCATGTTCAAGCAAACATGTTAGGAAAACATTGAGTCAAACCCGCCGCTTTCCTCTCTGGAAAATGAACGGATGCCAGCCTCCTTTGGCTTCCGTTCCCAGCTCTCCATCCTTCCGCTCTCACCTTTTGTGTCCTAAACTTTGGGCATATTTGCTCAAGCTTGACTGTGGAATGGTTTCAGTTTTCAGAGGGAGAACAGAGATTGCGTCTATTGATTTTTAAGCTACTAAACAAACTATTAAAAGAACAGAAATGCTGTGGCATTAAGCACCTGTGCAATGAGTCATGCAGGTTAATGGAAGGACGCTCGCAAGCCTGTTGTCTATTCCATCTATGAATACAATAATTGAGTGACAGATCCATTTGTATTTGTGAGCTACGGTTGCATAAGAACACAGACAGAAAGGTAATGTAGCGGAAGGTCAGAGTGAGAAACAGGAAGATGGAGAGTTGTTTTCTGAACTTGATGAGATCTGTGAACATTTGTGTTTCTATGTGGGAATAAACTGAAGTTCGCTTGTTTTCTCTTAATTTGGCTGCTTTTTTAGCTGCTTCTTAATAGTATGGTTTGCTCGTAAGAGCACGTGTGTGCCTGTAGCTTTGAGTAAATTTGATATTTCTTTGCCAAAATACGAAACGTGAATATGAGAGCAGCTGCCACTTTTGCCCTGGGGACACCTCAGAGACTTTGTGAATATGTGTATGTGCAAAGTGATGAAAGTGTGAGCCACACTGAGTCACAGGGATTATTTAGGATTATTTAGCTCAGTTGCTGAAAGAAAATGATCTGATATTCAATGGAAAGATTACAAGAATGAGCATGAATAACAATTTGAGCGATCAGCCTGACTTTAAAGTATGATGGCATCTTTTCGATTACAGGTTCATTTAAATTAATGACTCACTGAAGATGTGGGCCGATTATTTGCAATTTGATCTTGACAGTTTTTTTTCTAATAACAAAAACTACTTTATTATTTTTTCTGAAAAGAATGCATATTTGAATAAATTCTCACATATTTTTATACTCTTTATTTTTCACTGGTAACACTTGACTTTCTTTTTTCCTTTTAGCTTTCAAAACGGGAAAGAAACATGCCATTCATCTATTCAGGTAATGGCTCCAAGAGAATACCTACTCACCTAAACATATACAGTCAGTTTATTAATTCAAAACCTTAAATAACATGAACTGCGAGAGAAAAACCTCAAATATGTGTTGCCAACATCAAGAGTGAGGATGGTAAAGGAGTGCATAAAAGTCTCCAAAGCTTTCTGTTACTTACCTCTAGCAGAAAAGTGACATGATGGGGTCACTAATTACATGTTATCAGAAGGTGGATTCAATGAGAAAGTAACTCATATATAGGTTGCACCTTGAAAAAGTTTCTCTTTTTTTTATGAATATGCAGTCAAGGAGGTTGACAAACACATGTCCCAGAATCTCACATAATACATTTCATTGACCTTTATTCCGAGAACTGCCACTGATCCCATTAGCACAGATGGGATTTGTGCTAATGAAAAGTTTTTTTGTTTTGGACTTCAAACTGCAATATACATAATAAATCCAGCCCAATGTATCATTCTGATCAAAAGACTGTTTGAAGACATTCATTCTGATACGGACAATAAGTTACCCTCAGGACTAAAATGTTCTCTTTCATAATGTATTAATTGAGCTTCAAAGCTTGAGGCAGTTCTCTCTAATCCTTAGCTTCACTAAACTCCACTAAAATGTGTTAAACACAAAATCATTACACCAATACATTTTGTTGCTTTGGTTTTTAGCCAGTCTGGATTTTACATTTGTATTCAGTTTTGCTGGCAGTTTTGCTGCCAGTGAATAGTGCATCATCTACAGTGAATATTTTGTAATTTCACCAAGAATCTTCCATTTCTATTCATTTCTCAGCAGAACCAACTCGTTTCCATTCCTCAGTTTCTTTAGTTATATGAGTGACCTGAAAGCTGCTTCCCTTGTCTAAAGTAAGTAAGAATAGAGCCAGTATGGCAGAAAAGCTTTAATTTGCTGAAGGCAAACACAACAGGATGTATTTCTATACAATATATGTATGACTGAGTGAACTGTTACCGAGGAAAAAAAACATGAATGAAGCAGATATTCGTATAAAGTTCAGTTAAATGTGTGTTTTAACTAATTTTCTCATAAGCTCAAAACACATAAGTGGATCAGAACTGAAATTAAATCATATTCATTGGACACAATTCATCAGATTGATCTCTTTTGATTGTATTCAAAATTAAATCTTTAAGTCACTTTAACACTATTAACACTTTAATATAAATGTGTGTAACTTTGGGACACACATCCACTATGGCTTAGCATCCACTATCGCATATCCCAACCAACTGTTTGAGTCTTATGGTTATTTTAAGGCTTCAAGCCAAACAGGGTCAAAAGAAAAACATTCTGCAAAAACAAAGATGTATCTGCAGGATCAGCACTCATCCTGATTAGAAACGGAAAATGGAAATGGAGTGGAGGAAGTCTGGGAGGTGACTGGAGGAAACAATCTTACAAGAAGGGTAAGGAAGCTGAAGAAATGGAAATGCACTGGGAGGTCTTCATCTGCTTTTTCAAAGGTCAGCTCCATCAAAACAAGAGACACAGGTGATCATCACTGAGGAAAATTCTGTATGATGAAGCAACGTTTTTCAGCTCACACACACATATACTTTACTGTAGTTAAAAGAAGGAGGATACACATCAGCAATGATCTTAAAAAAGCATTTGCTGAAGCCCATCAATCTGGGAACAGTTAGAAGGCCATTTCCAATCAGCCTAGAGTATAAGATATCATTAGTAAGAGGAAAATATCTAAGATAGCTGCAAAGCTGCAAAGCTATTGTAAATGTAGCTTTGCAGCTATATTTACTCTAAGTCGACTGTGAGATGCTAAAATAATTAGCAGAACTCAATCTCAGACCACACAGACTTCAGTTAGCATGCTAGATGTTAATTTATGACATTATTTTTAGAATAATTCTAAAATAATTCTGAAAATAATGGCTTTTTTTTTCCTTCTGCAGCATTTCTCTCTGTCAAAAGAATTTGGCATTACACAGCACTGAAAGCCACATTAGCTCCTCACAGCTGTTAAGCATGTTGATGAAGAACCTAAACTCACTGAGCTGATCATGACCTACTTTGTACATCAAAGTATTCTAGTGTCAAACGTGAAGCCATACGTCCGACAACTAAAGCTATAAGCAGAATTGTCCTTTACCAGCAAATTGTTCCCAAACACAGCTCCAAACAACAGAATGTTTGAAAAAGGAATTAGTTTAAGTTTGTAATGTCTTAGTCAAAGTGCAGGACTTAAGCAGACTGACATGTAATGTGTATTTAAAAAGAACTGTTTAAAAAAAAAAGGTTAAAACCCCAAAGAACTGAAGCAATGTTGTAAATAAAATCTGACCCGATTTGCTCTAAATTGATATGGAATCTGATCAAGTTGCACTGAAAATGTCTACATTATGCTCATTGAGAGCCACTGAATCGTGACGCGTCATTAACTCTGTTGTGGGTTTTTGCTCACATGAGGTTACATTTAAAAGTTTTTAGAACCCGACAAACACTAGATGACTTTTATTATGTCCTGATTTGTACAACCATAGAACTGACAGAGGGCGTATTTTCCTGTACCTTTGAGTAAATATACAAGTCACAAATTGCATTTATACTAGCTTGTTGATAAAACATAATGCCAGGATTGTTTTCTTTCGCTCATCAGTACTGTTCCACTCCATCTCTGTGATAAAGGTCAGTCTGCAATCACAATGGCTGTCAGCAGCTGGTTGCCTGACTCACCTCCAAACCATCTGACCCTGCAACATGTCAGACGGCTTAGCTCAATATACAGACTTTGGAACAAAACAAGTCCTGAGCTCACTCCCTGTAAACTGGACACATTTACAGCAACAGACTAATCATACATGAGATTGTTGACTTGTGCAGGTCACGGTAGGTTAAGTGAGCAGATCTTCTGTCACGACTTTGAGGCTGATTAGAGTTCTATCATTTCTGAGTTCCCATCTGCCAGCCTTAAAAATACATGTAGTCAGACTGTTAGTGAAGTTAACAGCATGAAAGATGTTACATTTCCCGTGCTACACTCAAAGCAAACTTCAAGTTCCTTTTGATGGAGCTTTCTTGTGGTCTTTTCCCATGCACCATCTAATTGCGTTTTCTATGGTGACGTAGTTTCTCAGTATTACATTTACTTAGCTTTCTAGCTGAAGTCTGTGAATGCTTCTTTTTCTTTGCTTCTTGGAACAAGAACAGAGGAGCATGCTTAATGCTCAGCACGACTGCAAATAATAAACATCATGGTTAATAAACTTTGTGCAAATTGTGCATAATTTACTAACCATATATCAAATGCACACCCATCCCCCCAGGACTGTTTAATATTCTCAATTTTTGCAGCCTAACGAGCTCTACAAGCACTACAAGTCTCAAAAGTGCAACAGTGTGTCGTATTTTAAGAAAAGACATTGATTGGCCTGGGAAGGCAGAGATGGTGTGTGCATTATATGAAAGGGCCAATTGTAACGACAGCAATTAGGAGTGCGTGACTGAGAATCACAGAGAAAAAAAGAATTGGGGGTCAAAAGGTTAAACTGAAACCCAGTGGTGAAGTGAGATAGAAACTCATCAGATACTTTGAATTGTCAATTTTGCTGTTTTTGATTTAAGCTGCTCTGAAAAAACTGCTAGTTGGGTGTTTAACTTCATGAACTTTACTACTCATCAGTCAGTGATTTCAATAAGTAGAGCCACATTTTGCACTGTGACAATCTTGTATGCCAATATCTGGGTATTCAATTTTATGTAATAGACCAACAAAGTAAAACATATTTGTGAAATGAAAGGAAGCTTGTAAGGTGTTTTTGTAAATGACAATCTGAAAATTGTTGTGTGTCTGTGTTTTTCCAGCTGTTCAGAGTCAGTATTTTGCAGAAACACCTTCGCCTTGGTCTCTGATTCAACTAGCTCTGCATTTCTACAGAATGGAAATGTTTCAAATACACACCAGCTTCTCAGTTAAATAAAGCAACTTCGAAGGACGACCCAGCCGTCATATTGCTTTACCTTGATGATGGTGAGTTCCAGGTGACCTGATAATGGTCTACTAGATAGTGGAATACATGTAGGCTGCAATGATCTTTGTTACATTTGGAGGGTAGAGGGAGATGCTTGTTAGCCTGGTGGCACAATCCCAGCATTGTGTTGTGGGAATATTTTACATCTGGAGAAACTGACAGATTCTTTCTGATTACTGTAGCATTCAGCAAATAGAAATAATTTTGGTAATTCTAAATGGCCTATAACAAGATTAACCAAACATATCTTGGTTAAACCAAACCAAGATATGTTTGGTTTGATTTAACTTCAGACAGTGGCAGAAATGATGCATGTGTCTTTTTATTTGGCGAACGTAAACTTCTGGTATCAGCTGTAGCTGCTGTGCCTGAAAATGAGCACACAACACATTTAAGGATGAGCTGGTAAATGGTACCAGGGCTGAGTGCTTGAGAGGTGTAAACAAACCTGGTGTTTCCAGTGAGAGGCCACGATAGCAGGTGCTTCTCTTTTTTAATGTGTTCGCTTCACCTTTGACGGACCTTTTAGAAAACATAAAGCATTATTATTCAGTTTTACTGCTCTCTTTTCAACCTCTCTTCCCTATTGTTTCTCTGTTTTGCAACAGGAACATTAATCACTCCCATGAGTGGAGCTGGAGGAGCACTTCACTTTAAAAACAAGCAAACTGTTCCCTCCCTTTTTGTGTTTACTGAAGAGTGGGTTGCTGCCCAGATTTAAGTGAGAAACTGTTGTTGCTTTATGAAGTAAACCCTCAGCCTGGTTGCGCTCATATTTTGCTGAATCAAGATAAGATTTGAAGCTCATCACCCTCTATCTTATAAAAACACTTTTAAATCAAGTCAGAAAAACTTAGGGATCGTTGACATCTGCCCAGAATTTTTTTGAGAAAACTTTTCAATGCTTTACAGTACTATCTCAGCACATTCAGCTTAACTGGAAGATTGCCTATCTGTAAATGCATTTCTGTGTTACATAAATAAGCTGCAAAAGCCAATGGTTTTGGAGAACTTTGAGCATCACACGCAGTTTAAACTCAAACCAAGCTGATTTAAAGTAATCCTATGATTACTACACAATCAACCACACAAGAGTAAGCGAAGAGAGCCTCTAAAGGGATTCAAAACGAGAGGTAAACACAGACCAGACCCCTCCCATAACAAACCGTCTCACATTTGAAGTGGTGGGACTCAGTAGAAGCCACGCAAACGCAGACGACCGGTAATGTCTGCCGTGACTCGTTAGTGACGCACTATTTGTTGTTGTGCCACGCTGCAGTGCTCTCATTGTGGGAGAGGGGCACTATGTGCACTTCTTAGGGGGGGAGGAAAGGGCCAGAGGAACGGGTTTTGTTGTGAGACAGAGAGGGTGTTCTCTTTTCGTTTCCGTCCTTCCCTGAAAAGGCGACCTCCCACCCCACCAGCCTCCCGGCCCGTTTCCTCCCCTCTTCTCCAAAGCTTCTGTTGCTCCTTGTATGGATAAAGGATCTGTTCCCACAGTGTGCAGGTCAACCCTCAATGACACGCACTCAAACCTCACAATTTGCATGCAGACAATAATAATGTTGTACTATACTACGTGTACATAACATAAATGCATAATAAAAGTTGTTTTGGTGTTCGTGATGCTGGAAGGCATTCATTAAACCTTGATTCAATGCATGATTGCCCATTATTATTACTACTAACTTTTGTCATGGCTTTCACAGAAAACCATTCTACAAAAACACAAGGAATAAAATTATAGAAGTAACATACATTGATAAATTAGAGAAAATAATAACTACTCTATATATTATAAATTCAAATGGTAACCAATATATAAGAACATCAGTCAGTTCTGCAACCTTATTAAGGTCAAAAGCCTCACGGGTTCACTTCTTTTACAGTTAAACACAAAATTGCTGGGTTTAAATCTTGGCAGGTGCCAGGAAGTAATATTATTGTATTGGAGTGACCCAGATACAGCTTTGATGTGAATCTGATGAAGAAAGCTAAAGTTAGGGTGATACATTGGAGCCCATGACCAGATCATCAAAACAGTGGAAATATGCAAAAAGGTGTATCGTCAATAAAGATTTTTCAATTGATTACTAAGAAAGGTATAATTCCTTTCCAACATGCAGTTTTATTATAAGATTTTAATAAAAAAGTCTAAACTATGCATATAGAATTAAAAAATCTTGTCTAGGTGTCAAAATGTCAATAACAAAGTAAATATCAATATTGTTTCTCTTCACTTATTCCGGTTTCGTTTACATGGAAGCCCCCCACTTCCTGTGCAATGTTAGCAGGCTAAACATTTCAAAGGTGTAAACTTGAGAACCTATCAAATCAGTAGCTTGGGTCAAATTTTCCAGAAACTTTAGTTGTGAATATTTTCCAAGTTCTTTTTTCTTGAAAATGTGTTTTCAAAGAAGTCAAAGTAAGAATTGTAACTTAGGGTCCTTATAAAGAGTAGAGCGATCACAAATCTTTATGGGATAAGACTGTAACCCCAGACTGTCTGATTTAAAAAAGGAAATGAAACAGACTTCATAAAAGTAGGAGATTTTCTTTGGCAAAACTCGTTCAAATCCAAGAGCCAAGTCCTGAACTTGGAGTGGCCCTCTGCCCAGAGCCCTCACTGACTCAAATTTGTTCTCACATTAAAGTCTGGAAACAAAAAGGGGAAAGGAGACCGAGATCTTAAAAAAAAGTTTAGGGAAAAAAAATGTGGTAAATTAAGCAAGTCAATATCTTTCATAACACCATGTTATGTAAGTGCCTAAAAGGCCTCATAAACAGTTTGTACCAGAACAAAATTTAGAATGAAGCTTTTGTGTGCACCGCTGAACAGGAGAGAGAACACTCTGCTTGCTTCCTGTTTGTGTCACACTCAAACCCCTCCTTGTTTGTTTCCTTTCCTCGGGTTTGGTTGTGCACCTGCAGCCTCAGATCAGCACAAACAATCTCAGCTGTTTGCCACTCGAATGGACGCTGATTTCATCAGGGCCATGGCAGCAAACTGTATATGGAAAACAATGCTGCTCCTTGGTGAAAATACGTGTTTTTCCACCGACTATTGACACAGTAGACAATAGAAAGTCCAGGATGCCCTTTTATTCCTTTACATTCTTTGCATTACATGTTGACAGCTTGCACTACGTCAGAGTGGTGAATACAGATATTATATCTATCCCATTATGCAGAAGAATGAGAGGAATGCGAACAGATCCTCCAGTCTTAAAAATAAGGAAATTGAGTCAGATATGAGAAGAATGACGTGGACAATACACAAAAATTATGTAAGAATATAATGATAAAATATAATAAGATTTGATTTAAAGATTTGACATATATCACTTCACTTCACTACGCTGAAACAGTCAAGCAGCTCTTGTTTGTAGGCTTAAAAAGTGTGGTTTGACAGAACCTCAAAATATGTCTAGAGTATCTCCTCAAGGTTCAATTAGTTATTACTGTTTAAATAAAGTAAGCTTACCTACAAAATTTGTGACATATCTGTGACATTTGCATAACTTCAAGCTGTTACAAAATGCCTTTTTGTTTTTCATTCGCAGAAACATTTGGAAGTACATTTCTTTGGGTATAACTGGACGTGCTTATCTTCAGACTGCCATAATGACTGACCTGAGTTCAAGCCCAGACTGACCCTGTCCAAACTTGTCTAGTTTTTCCGTTTCTTTTGGACACAACTTACTAACACAAAAAGCTTTAGAACAAAAGACATTTGATTTCATCATGAAATTCATGCACGAATCATCCAATACTTAAATTAGATTTCATAACTGCACCAAGACGTGATTTGGATCCTGCTTAAAAATACACTCCCACACCATGGTGCTGCCACCAACATGTCACAGTGATTTGCTGTGCTAGTGTTTCCTTTTTTACAAGGTGAATATATGTAAGCAAAAAAATACATTTGATTCGACCAGAACACCTTCTTCCACCTCCTTTTTATCAAATTATTATTACCAATAAACTCAGAGCTGTTGATCTCTTAAGCATTAAAAAGCAGAATTCATTAAGTGATGAGCTAGTTTTGTGTGAAAAATAAAAAAAACAGGCAATTTAAAAATTGGTCTTTGCTTCTGGAGTCATATATGACTTTAAACCCAATTTCATATATGAAATTGGGTTTAAAAAGAGAAATTAACCATGCAGACATAATCACTTCAAGAATGGGGCATTTCTAAATATTTTTGTTAAATGCTTTTGCAGAAGAATATCATTTATAGATAGACTTTTTATGCTTTAAACACTTTTTTAGGGCATGGTGCACCTTTTCTACTTTGCTTTTTCCATTTTCTTCCACATTCAACAAGGAAAACAAAAGCCAATGATGTCTGGAGAATTACTTTATACTTTATCATTCTGAGTAAAATATTGCAGTGGCAAAAATTTGACTGGTGAATGCCGACAAACCCCTATTTTAATTTGGACATGTAGCAGGGAGCAGAAGCACACACTAGCACACAGCTATACAATCCATCCCCTCCCACTGGATCCAATGCCACATCTGCAGACAGTGTAGGAGTGGTTTACAGTAAAACCACCGGAGCTACAGAGAAATTACAGAAGTAAATCAAAACACTCTCAGTCTGTGCTCAATCCCAGATGTATCTTTATACTTTTGTTTTTAGCAGGAGCGTGGGCATCCCACATCCCACCTCAAACCTCTTTTGGCTTAACACTTTATTGCTTAGATTGGAGAGACAGCAGAGTGGGTATTTCATGCAGATACAGAGGATGAAACTACAAGGAAAGCCGTGCTTACACTGTGTCTTAAAAGAGAAGGTTTTGCAAGTGTGTTTCACTTGCAAAAGTAAATATTTACTTTGCATGGACTGTCAGTTTCAATTAGACAGTGAATATGAATGGGAGTGGAGGTAAAATTAAGAATGTAAGAGAGCTGGGGAGAAAGAGGGAGATGACAGATGTGGTCTACTCTTTTGTAAAGGTCCTGACTTTTATATTATATCCACATGATAGCATGAGTTGTATTCTCACACACGCAAGATTGTGCACATTTCTAAAGAAGTGCAAGTCACAACTATAAAACCAAAAAAAAAAACACACACAAAAAAACTCCCAGTGATTCAGATGTTTTTCATCAGTGGAAAAGCAGTTTGTACTTTTTGGCGGAACCTTTTGGCTGACCTAGTAAATCCTATTTTTTTCTTTTTTAGGTGTGCAGGTTAGCACAAAATGTCCAGCGTTTTTCTCCACAAAGAGGATGTTAGGTGGGTCTGTCCGTGTGTGTAAATGTGGGCCACGCACGTCAAGTTGTTATATACCTCCCATCCTCAAAGGATATCTGTGTGTGTGACATGGAAGTGAGAGGTGCATGCAGGAAACAGGCCGTCTGTCTTACTATCATCCATCATTGGTGTGCCACGCCAAATCACACACAAAACTGGAAGAAGCACAGTGCCTCAAAAGGCATCCACACAGTTTCTTTTTCTGATTCTGTCAGTGTTAACTGCAAGGTATTTTATTAGGGTTTTACATAAGAGAACAGAACAAAGTAGTGTATATTCGAGGACAAAAAAAACAGTTGAGGAATCCTCAGTTAGGCAAGGCTGCATGCAAATTGTTGTGCAATTGCTGGGATTATTAGTTAATCTTATGGTTTGCAACATTCTGCTTTGAACAGTGGACTTGTGAAAATCTTCCTTTAGTTGTCTGAACAGAATAAATCACTAGGAGAAGTAAATGTAATGGTTCCTTTAGGTCCTAGAAAAGTTAAGTCATTTGGAAAATGGATTCTGCATTTTAGTTTCCTCTTTTAGTCTGGATTATATAACCAGGTAACAACATCGGCCGGCCCTTGTTTCCTGTTGTGCTGCGTTATCGTTCTGTAGGAGTGAGAACTCCATCCCTGCCAAGCCAGTGATGAGGAGAAGAAAGGGACAACTGTTTTCATCTGATACTCAAACAGATCCTCTCTGCTGGTTAGAAGCCCGCTCAAGGTTGACAGCAGGAGAAAGCGCTCGCAGATGACGACTGACGTTTGAAACCTTAGTCATCGATTGCATAATCAAACACCTGCATTTCCCCTGTCGTTTCACCATATAAAGGCTACAACATGCTGAAAAAGGGATTTTTTTTTGTGCTGTGGAGGTTGTATCCATAATCACCAAACTAACTCATAGACAGAGAATGACATAATAGATTAATGAGGTTTTACAGAAAACAGTTACTTCAACGAAATAAAAATATTGTCTTTATGATTGACTATGGATTGTTTAGTTTAGAGAGCGAGGGATGATAAAGGCGTATGTGATTCACAGATATTATTTTTGCAGTCAAAACATCACAAAATTTAATCTGATGCCTTATCAAGGTTGATAATAGCTGATAAAAGTGAAAGACCAAGCTTTAAAAAAAACATGATCTCAACCCCGTCGAGGCTGCGTGGTGTACATGTTTTCTAGCTGCAGTCTTTCAGTGACCTTTCTGCTCTGCAAAGTGAAAACACAGATTATTGCCCCCATATTGTCTCCAGACAGGGTCAGGGGGCTTCCAGGGGCTGAGTCAGACCTCTTACTGGAAGGCCTGCCTGCGTCACCCATCTTCCTTTTCCCTGTTTCTCTCCTCACCCACACGCTCTGTTTATCCCACATATCAGGCTTCTGTTTCTCATCACTTGGCTAACATGATGCATAAATATTAGCCAAAGTGCAAAGCACCAGTGATCACATTTAATGACATCCTGTATCACAGATTCTAAATGCAACACTAAGAGGAATTCCTCACAGTAAGAAGCGGTACTGCCAAAGCGCCCCACCCCTCTGCTCCAAAGTCTCATAATAGCCCACTCCCTTCCCCAATTCTCGGGTTCAACCCCCTCCCTTCTTTCCCCTCTTTTCCCGAACTGTAATGATCTCACACAGCTGTCACTGTGTAATCCCATCCACACTCATGGCAGCATGCATGTCCCCTGCTGCTGGCGGCTTACACCACTTGTTTTGTGTGTGTCACAATTTGCCTGAAATCCAAAATTCACTGGAAGTTAAAGATTTTTGAATTAAATGTTGCAACTTGTACATTCTGCAGAGAACACTCTTCATCATTTGAACCAATTTTAAAAAAAAAATTTCCACTGGAAAAAAACATTATTTCAGTTGAAAATGTAAATCCTGCGGAGTTTTGCAATGTTCTGAACCCTTCTAAATATGCTGATATATTGTTGCATATGTGCAATTAACCTCTCCATAACCAGTGGACCCAAATTTGGGTCCTCAGCACTTGCTTTTACAAGATCTGGTGCTGAAGAGGTTTGTTTTGGTGTCAATGTAATTCACATTGGCATTGAAATCACTCAGATGCTGTGGTCGTAATCATACTTTTGGCTATGGATGACTACATCCTTTACGCTTGTGTTGCCATTTTATCCAAACATAAAAACAAAACTTGACTTGTATTTTGCAAATTTTTTAGACAAATTATCACAAAAATGCTCAAATGTAAAAAAGGGATTACCTCCATAAGGCACTTCAATAAAATTTAATTATATCCCTGGTTCTAACCAAAAGAGTGACCAATATTATTTAATTGTGGGTACTTTGCCGAACTATACACACAGTAGATTGGTTGTCAAAGCTGCCCGGGGTACAAAATGTCCCCCAGGCAGATTTTCTGCACGGTTGGTACAAAATGCCCACATGTCAAAGAGCATGTGTACCGAATGAGCACCCTTCCTGAGTCAATGAAAAGGAATTTGCTCTCATTGTTATTTATGATAAAGCTTTGAAGTTTGAAACTGAAAAAATATCGCCAATATATTTGAGTATTAGAATGTGCCACAATTAATCTTAAGGGAAGATCATAGTTTTTATACTAAAACCTGTTGGCATTACTTTCTACTTAAATGTCTTTGTGCCAAAGAAAGAAGACACTTACTATCAGGGTGTGAAAAATTTGGTTGTTCCCAGAAAGACTCTACTTTAACCAGGAAACAGGAATTAAGTCAAAGCATTTCTCAAGCATTTCTCTTAGATTTTTGCTGCATTTCAGTTGCAGCTTTTGTGAGTTGATCCAAACCTTTTATGTTCTTCTAACAGTGGTGGAAATTAACAACCATCATGGACCAAAATTTTATCAACCCATCAAATTTGGAGAGTTTAATACTTGAAAAGGAGGTCAACATTATGAGTAGAAAATAAAATGAAGAAATATGTGTCTTTAAAGCCACGGTGTATATTCTATTTGTGGAAAACAACAAACTTTTTCAAGAAGAACCAAGGAATTAACATAAGTTTTAACTTTTTTTTATTCATATTTAGAATAACATGGTCAATTCCTAGCTGGGTACTAACCAGTAAAAGATATATTTATTGTACCTTGCATATTTATGCTATCAGAACATCAAGGCTTAACAAATGTAGCTCATTCTGAAATGTCATTCTGAATTAAGGTGACACCTCAACCCACCAGAAACCAGCCTCCGCTCAAGAGGTCATGGTTACACCTTGTTGGGCAAGACATTACCTAACTGGTCTACTGTCAACAACAAAGATTTGGTGAAGGCCCATCTTTTATAAATGCAAGTAATGCCAAACCAAAAGAGTGTGATGTCATATCCAGTAGATAACAAACCAAACAGATATTGAAAATATGATGGCGTGAGTTCGGTTTTATCACATTTACAATAGCAGCTTTGACTTCATTTGTAACAGGAATTCTTCATCAACACTTTTGGCAGGAGGTGATGTGAACCATTCACAAAAGGAGACAAGTCTTTAAAAGTATTCATAGAGCCTGTCAAACATCAATTACTACCAGTGAAACATGCAAGTGCCTGCATGTCTCTACCTGCATTGGAGTGCTTTTGTCTCAGAGTGCTCCAGATCCATGAATAGATGACCACAGCCGGAAGCTGTGTGCTAAGGGTGCCTGGCGTGGGAGCGTAGGAGTCGGATTATTGAAATGAGAAGACCCCGCAGCCCCAAACGAGTCAGAAATCAGCTATTTTTGCCTGAATAGTGATGTGTCAGAATGTAAGAGGCGTCTGTGATCAGAGAAACTGAGTGCCGCCTACAACCTCAGAACCCGGGTATGCTGCAAGACTAAATCGGTGTTTATGTAATATGACATTTATGCAAGGGAGAAAAGGATCTGCCTGGATGAGGTGGATGGTGGTAATCGAGGGGGCGGGTGCATGTGCAGCCATCTTGCTTTAATTGCCATGCAATAAGTGAAATTAGAACGTGGAAAGGAGCGTTATATATATATTTACAGTATGCTCTAAACATTTAGAAGAGTAGATGAGGTGTATGAAATGTGCTTGTACAGTCATACTAAGTGAAAAGTTCAATCTGTCCAACTTCACTGGTATCTACATAGACATACCATAAAAACACCAGTGAAAAATGTAAATATTATATTTCTGTTGTTTTCCGAGAATGTTGTTGCCCTGATCTCCTGAATTTCTCTCTAATTCAGGCAAAACTTTGTTATGAGTTGAATGACGTCTCTTAGGTTGTGGGATGATGAAATCCTTTTGGTTCCCTGGGAGTAGGGATTATTCTCCCACTGAGAGTCAACAACTGAGATTACATATTTACACAAATCAGGTGCAATTAAATGGCTTAGGAGAGCTTCAGCGTAAGCAATTTACTGGCAAGGACCACGCCACAACACACAGCTTAAAAGATTTCTGGGAGAGATTTGTGGATGTTGTTGGAGAAGCAAATTTGATGGAATCATGTAGGGAGAATTGCTGCTGGAGTTGGAGACTCAGAGTGTTGGTTCTGTCTCAGTACATTGACTCCTAAAGGCCAAATAAGGACCCTCCCAGAAGTTAGGGCAGGGGCGAACAAATATGTCAAGTGGGTGAGAGGTTACAGAAAATGAGGGATGAAGGAAGTAGAGATGAGAGGGATGATGAAGGTATGAATGAAAGATGGAGGCAACGAGGGATGAAAGAAGAATGGAATCCTTTGCTACATTCTTCTCCTTATTTGCTGTTATAAATTTTTTTAACCTTTTCCTTTTGTTTTTGTCTCTTCATAGAAGCTACATCACATCTAGCGTTCTGTTTAGTTGTGACACCTTCCTTCTGCAATAGATGACTCACTTGGTCCTGTATTTCAGTGTTTCTAGACAACTTCATTGGCTGAGGTTTGGTTGTGACTAAATAGCTTTTAAAACCAGCTCGGATCATCTGTTTAGTTGCATTTTTCTCCAAGATGAAGTCACTAAAGGAGCTGCCACTGCCATTAACTTCTTACTTTTCTCTAAAGTAAAAGTACTGTTTTGTACCGTGCCTGGAGATGGCATGTGTTGTGAACTGGCACTGTTTAAATGAACTAAATTGAGTTAAATGAGGTGCTGAAAGAATTAGTCATATAAGGAAAAGGAGGAAGTGGTGCAGGTTGAAGGATGTTGGGATGAAGAAAGAAGGAGTACAGGAAGCATAATGAAGAAAGTAAGGACAAGGAATTAGAATCAATTGTGGAAAAATGTGTGAGATGAATGTAAGAGGTGTGGATGGTGGATGAAGTAATGAAGAAATAGATGAGGAAAGAAGAAGGTAGGAATGAGGAGTGACAGAAGTAGGTAGGAAGAATGAGAGATGAAGGATCTATGGATGAGGGAGGTATGAATGAAGGATGAAAGGATAAGCGAGGTAGGAATGATGGATGAGGAACCAGGACTAATGGATAACGACAGTAGAGCAATGGGAAAATGGATGGGGGATGATAGAGATTTGGATGAAGGAATGAGGGCTTACTGAAGTCTAGATAATGAATGAATGAGGCAGGAATACAGGATGAATAATAAAGGGGTAGTGGATTAATGAGAATAGGATAGGGGACGAATGAGGTAGGAATTTGGGTGCATAAAGTTGGGAAAGGGGACGAATGAGGTTGGGATGATGGATAAGAGTTGAAAGAGGTTGAATTGATTGACAAGGGTTGAAAGATAAATATTTGGTAGTAACTTAGGGTGGACAATGCTTTGCAGGAGAGTTGAGTATAAAAGACATATAAATGCAACCACACCTTTAATTACCCAGACTGCAGGGTAGTTAGATGGGTGGTTCAGGCGTGGCCCTGCTGCTAAACCATACTCCATTTGTATGACTGGCTTTAAAGAGTTCTCAGAGCACATGTTGTGGGAAAGTGATCAAATAAAGTAAAAAATAAAATGTGTTTACAATCCCACACTCTCAAACATTTTTGATTAAAAGTAGAATCAAGACACCCAAACGGTTTTCATTAAATTTTCATTAAAATCTTTTTATGTTGGAGTTTAAAATGAATCCCTCTTTTAATCGCACCTCTGCTCATCAAGGACACAATTTCTAATATAGACATCAAAAATAAAAACTTTTTGTTGCCAATTAGCATATTGATTAAGATATCTTGCCCACACACATGCAATCCTGTTAATTTTTTATTGGAAAAATTAGGTGCCCAAATAACCCCATTAAAGCAGGTTCACTAAAATAGGACAAATTAAATTGTAGTGTAGTTTATGAGCCGCGTTTTTTGTAACTGATTGTAACCAAAAGTAAGCCTTCAGATATATATAATTCCTTGTACCACCACATCATATCTAAGTTCGTGAGACAGCTAAAAAAATGTTGAATGGCCCCAAATATGTACAAAAATGGGCCTACTTGTGTCAGATATGAGCTCAAGCAGTCAAAGACTCAAAGCCTTAAATCTACACACTGGTTCTTTAAAACAACATGCAGGCATTATATTTGAGCTTCATTCAGGCTGGGTGAGTTTAAGCTGGTCTTGACTTTTTCAGCTGTTTCAGGTTAGAGTGGTAAGTGATGTCAATATATATATATAAAAAATACTTCAGGTACAGTGTATGAGCTGTGGGGCTACATCAAGAAATAGTTCAACATAACTTTGAATAGTCTGACATAAGTAAAGATCTGTCATAGAAAGGTGAAGTCTTGGAAATGAATAGATCTGAAAACTAGCACATTTGCCTTTTTAACAGCTGCTCTACTGATTGCAAAGTTCAGAAGTAAAGAACACCATTATGCAGAAAATTGCTTCAAAAAAACTTGTGCTGAAATCTGGATGCAATTCACACCATTAGAAACACAGCCATGCAGAAGACAGTGAGGGAAAACCAATGGTCATCTAAGGTCTTTTGAATAGAGATCATAATGTTTTAAAAGCTCTTCATGAACTTTTATACAGATTTTTGTTTTTTACCTGGTTAAGGCAAAACTACAAGACTTGCACCTGTAATTGCAGTAAAACGTGGTCCTCACTTTCCCATGAAATAGTCCCATGAAAAGACTATTAGTATTGTGAAGTACAATTAGAGATTAAATAAAATAAACCATGAAGACTCATGATGAAAGATGTGTAAAGCATATACTGGTATTATAATTTGTATTTCAGTCTATCTACAGTATTTACCGGTTCTTATTGATAGGGTGGAGGGTCTTTTGTTTCTGTTATTGTCTTGTTCTTTTTTGAATGTTAATATGTTTAAAAATGTTAAAATATTACCCTAACAGTTTTGAAAAAAAAGGTGGCTCCACTACATACAATCCACATTACTTTGAAATATTTATTTTGTAAACATCTTAGTTCTTCTGTTTTACAGTTATCCAGTAGTTTTTGATGGTCTGTCTCTTTATAGGCTGCTTCATTTACAGCCTTTTGACTCGTAAGCCACAGAGACCACCACACATCCACACACAGAAACGCATTCCTGGGGGGAAACCTTACACCTTCCATATTTCAGCTCTCCAACAAAAACACCAGCTCGTCTTGCAAGCCCTGAAAACACAGAACTAACCGAGGAGAGACTCAGCCAATCAGAATCTTTGTAGATTTCGATTTTTGTGCCAGCTCTTCAAGCATTGGTCCGAGTATTCCTTTGAGGCTGCCGCCCCTGTCCGCTGATTGGCTAGTTTTCCCGGCTCTAGTGAAGTCATTTGAATACGTTTCGCTTTGTGGGGCTCAGTCAACACAGCCCTGCTGGTTCAAATAATTGACTCAAATATCAGGAGCGGAGGCGCACAATGAAGGAGAGTGCCATACGGACACATTTCTGATAGACTTATCTGATCTTTTTAGCGATAGTGTGGAAGATTCTATAGATAGTTTAGATAGACATAGTTCTTATTCAAGTTAAAGCGCTTTTATTCGGACTTTGAGCGCCATAAGTAGGAGGTAAGTTTTTCTCCTTTTTGCTTAAGCGTTGTGTCTACATTTAGCTGCACCTACCGCATTATAGTTTTCACTTGAATGTTTTTTTCTTAGACAATATACTTGCATGTGTGCAAGTACATTGTCTAAGAATACATTTTAATAATATTAAGTATCACAAAAAGACTGAACATCCTAAAAAAAACAGCGTGATATCAACATGTTTCAAACAGTTTGTGGTTCTTTGAAAGACAAATGCAAAGTTTAGCCTCTCTAGGTGATAATAATGTCCACTGTCTTCCCTGTGGAGTCACTGCGTTTGTTGTTGTTATTGTTTACCGCCCATGTGAGTTTATAATTAGGCTGGCAGTCAGATAGAAGCAAACATTACTCACCCAGCACCTGTGGTTGCACAGCATGGTTTCTCTACAGTCAGCCTCTACTTTTTTTAACTGTTATGACTCAGTAAGAAGCTCATAATGTGGAACAGGCGTGTGGTCTGCTGTATGCGAGAGAAACTTACAGATTTTGAGTGTGTGTGTGTGTGTGTGTGTGTTTGTAGGGGAAGAATGGGAAAGTGTGTGTGAAGCTTGATGTTTGGCCAGACTGTTTAAAAAAAAAAAAAAAAGCTTTATTCCTCCCTTCACTGTCAGCTTCAAGCACCTTCCAAGCATTTTCGCTCAAGGCAGCATAACTACCATCTCAAATTATTGGTTAACCTTAGTTATTGTTACTACAGAAGCCAGAATATCAGATTTGAAAATAATGAAATAAAGTTACAATGTTCCATGCAGTAATTGGTGAAGTTTTTTGATTCTATGTAATTCACGTTGAAATTAAATAAAAGCATTAGTATTTTAAAAAAAAAAATTTAATTTACCCTGCAAAAAGTTGCAGACAAACAGTATAATCTATAAAAGTAATATAAAATACAAGATTCCAGTTCTATGTAATGTTTATTTTGATGTAAAGACTTAAGCAAAAATGGAAATAGAATGAAGTAAATAATACTCCTCAGGTGCTTATTGTGTAGAATATTTTAGCTTTTCTGGCAATGTGTAGAAACAAGTGGGAGAGGGTCTGTGCTGTGTGTGTGGTCCATACTGTAAACAAAACTCTGGTCACTCCAGATCTCGTTAAAAGAAGGAGGAATGGTATTATGGAGCATTTCAACAAGCTTTTAAAAACCTTTGTGACAAATGGTCCTACAGTCCTGAAAAGTCTGGAAAAATACAGAATTTGAATGTATTCAGACACTATTCCTTATTCTATTATCTAACCGATAAAAAAGAAACGATCCTCCTGTCTGGGTAAGGGGCTTTTTACACTGATTTATTTCGGATGCTGTCCTCTGTCTTTAGTTTGAGATAACTTCTTGTTCAACTCATTGATTGTTTTGGTATTTAAGGTTTTTTAGATATCCAAAAAAACAAAAAAAACAAAACAATGAAATGACCACACTGCTAAATGTGAAGCAAACAAGCCCCAACCAATGTGAAGCAAACAAGCCCCAACCAAATGGATGTTTTGCACTGACATGCCAAGAAAGCTACAGAAATCCCAGCGTAAAGCTAGATTTCTTTCTAATTATTTTTTAGGAGCACTGAATTAGGTTCGTAGACAAGAGAAACTGTGTGTGTGAGAGCTTAAAGCCCTGCAGCTGAGGAGATAAAGTGTCTTTATCCTTTTTTGTCTCTGGGTTAATACTGTACTAGCCTACCAAATGATCCAAGGAGCAGGTGTGTTTGTGACACAGACCTGAAGCAAGGGATACCACAAGGTATCCCTTGCTTCAATGTACTGCTGGATAACCTGTTTATCAGTGAATCTGGTTTGGGCTCTGGTTCCTTTATCAGATTGTTGTAATGGTCACTGGGGTCTGCCTAAAGTGGCTGCACGATCCCCCTTCTGACCCACGAGCTTCCTCAAGCGTTTGTTTGGGCTCTGGGCTGTTTCCTCGTTATTTTAGTAGAGCACTTTTCCCGCTACGTGAATGACGTGGGAAAGCTGCTGGATGAATTGGCTGTGAGAGTTACCAGGGCTGTTAAAGCAATGTTCAGTGATCCTCAAACACACAAATGTGTTTAGTGGAACTAAGTGGTTTATTATGTTTTTCAACTAGCATGGGGAAAATGCTAAAATATGCCTGCTTCTGTGAAGCTCTCCTTATTTTGTGTTTATGTTGTGTTAGAGCTAAAATTGCACCCTTTATTGACCGCTACCAATTTTTGGCTATGTTTGAGGATAGAACTACCGTGCGTCCAGTCACAAGTTCCTAACCTTTATTTGATTGTAATGAAACTAGAATTAGTTTACTAATCAACATGCTACTTGATTGTGTGTTTAACTTTTTTTTTTTTATTTACCGTATACTTCAATGTTTGTTTTAAAAGACTGCATTGAAAATGTATGTCTTTTCAATTAAAAGTGGGCTTTTATTAAACCAGGAGTTTAATAACAAAATACAAAAAGCCAGAATGTCAATATCCAACCTGCTAATAAAAGAAAAAAAAAAAAAGGCTGATTTTGAACACTGGCTGATTGTTTAGTGCATCAGTTGTTAGAATGAAACCAAAACCTTGGAAGGTTACTCCTGATTTTAACTTTTTAACTTAATTCAACAGAGTTGCTGTGAGTGCAAAACCAAAACCAGGAGTAGCAGGAAGAACTTGCTAAACTAGTAAATGTATGAGTTTTGACCTCTGAGCTTTTCTTTTGCTCTTACAACAAAGATGGTAGCTGAGATCTTTTCTTGGTTTCATTATCTTCTCGAAATAGCTTTATTTAGCAGTTTTGTTGGCTCGACTCAGATCTCATTAAATATACATATGAATCTGTTAGAGGTTGAGAGCATATCTGGGTGTAACCAAAAGTATTTAAATGAAAACTAATCACATCACTGTGCACTTTAGTCTTTCTTCGCATAATCTGAATGTCACCCATGACAGGCAGTGATGTCAGAGAAATTTTAAAGTGAAACTTTACCTCCCTTCTGTTTTCTGGATACTTGTGCAGCACATGTAAAACCATCACTTGCAATATGGATGACAAAGGATTCATGTGATCTAAGTACAGATTAACAAGTCTGACTCAGGAATGTCCTTCAGCCTTGAAAACATTCCTTGTTCACACCTTAAACCTGTTGTTGTCTTATTGGTGTCAAAGTACATGAGGTGCAGGGTTCAGCAGAGATAGCAGCTGCCTACATTGGCCTGTTCCACTCTGACAAACTGTTTTGCAGCTACTCTTATCAGATGCAGGCTGTTCCTTCTCCCAAATGTTCGGTGTGTGTTAGCCGTTGCTTCATGCTGGACTTCAGCCTATAATGAGCACAGGTTTCTATTGTACTAATTAAACTGTATTTTGCTACAGACTTTATAGGGCTTCACAAGTGGTTCAAAGGATGAGAGTTTTTTTTTTTTTTTAATTTTAATTTGACTGGAAGTCTTGGGAATATCTGTGCAAACAGTTTCTTGTTTTTGTTTTTGGTCAGCATGTACAGTCAGTTTGCTTTGAATAAGCACGAGTCAGAATGACCGAGCCAGCCGCAGACTGTTTGCATGCTATTTTTCATGAGTGCAAAGTTTTGCTGTCGGTCAGTGCTGTGTGTGCATAAATGTGAAACCTCAAAGTCTGTTTTGCACAATTTTTAGAGTTGCTGCTGTCTGTCCTTGAGGTTCGCGAAACGCTTTAGTCAACATGTTGGTCTGGAGGTACTCCTCTTTCCAAGAGCACACAGACATTTATATTTGCACCTAAACATTAAGAGTAGATTATGACTTTCTAGCTCAAACTAAGGTTTACTCGTACGACTGGTTGAAAAGTGATCCTTGGAGCCAGAGTGTGTGAAAGCTGCTGTGTGTATCCAATATGCTCTGATCTCTTCTGATCTGCTCCTGGGGATCTTTGTGTTTTTGTTAATGCCATGACAGGAGATATAATGCCTCTATTGTTGTAGAACCCCCACCATCTCGTTGATCTCAGCAACGCAGTGTGCTTGTTTTGAAAGCACACGGAACGTGAAAACCTTTAAGATGGTGCATCAAAAGAAAAAGGTATGCAAAACATTAGGAAAACAACAAAAAGCACCAAACTGTTTGAATCAATCAAAACTGACTTGAAAAGGCTTGCTAACCATTTTAGATCTGTGTGGAGAGATTTAGTGAGAAAGCTTTTGGAATTTTAGCTTGAGGATTGCTGACTGATTGGTCTTAAACTCGGAATTCCAGTCTGTTTTCTATCAGTAACAAAACTCTTTGGTATCAATGCAGTTACCTGGAGAAGAAGAGTCTTTCAGTATCGGAGTGGAAAATTTACTTCTTATGAAAGAGAGCAAGAATTCCAGCTGATAACAGGAAGGCTGAACAAACCAAAGTGATGTTGTTTTCAAAATATGTGTGCAATGGGGCACACTCTTTTTGGAAATGTTGGAAATTTCTTCGAAATCTACATCTACTGCTGCTTAATGCTAACCATGTTGACAACAAAGACCTAAGACAGTTGAAAATGTAATTTTTTTGTCTTTATTTAGAATGTACTCAGAATTTAGTTTAAGAGTAAACTTTGTGAGATTGTCTCTGCTTCTAAAATATAAATAATTAATGTGTGATTGTGGCAGGAGACTATAAGAATACAGAAAAATCAGAATTGTTTTCAGTCAGTATCGACAGATCAAAGATTTACAAAAAAAAAAGGTCATCAGAAATTTCCCACAAAACAATGATTGGTGCGTTTCCAGTACTTGAGGAAAAGTTTTCTGCATTTCTGTCTACCCACATCAAACCGACCCAAACTGCAGTGTGTCGCTTGCAGTTTCAAAGTTTGCAAGCGAGCGAATGCAAACAATCCCCTTTAATATGAAGCTATTTTCCTGATGCCATTTTTAATCTGTCCGAAAGGGAATCCAACCTATGATTTAGAAAGAGTGCAATTTCAGCACCGCAGCGTGGAAGCCACAACAACCCAAAACGGGGTCAACTATTCAGGAAGTGGGTCTGGAAAAATCGCCACTGGTTTCAAATTCCGAGACGTGTTACCCCTCTGAAAACATAAACACAGAGACACAGAGGAAATATTAGCCATTGGACTGTTATCTCAACTTTTAACGTCTTTGACTTTGTTTTTCAGTAAAAACGCTGTGATCTTTTAACCGAGTCAGAAGGTTAACAGCAGGCTGAGATCACAGAGTATAGAGTTGGACAGGCCTCCTCAGGCAGGATGCCAGAAGCTGCGGTATCCTTGTGACTGTGTGTGTGTTTGCATGTTTGCATTGCTCCTCCCGTCTTGCATTTGTGTGTGACTTGTGCATACGAGTCTGGATTATACTGGCATCGGGGCAAGGCGCCGGCGTGGACGAGGGTGTGTGAGAGAGTGTGTAAGATGTTGGCTGAGACAGACTCCACAGTTGGCGCAGGAATGGACAAACAAAACTCTGCTGGATTCCTGCGGGGTTTTCTGTTTTCTGGCACATGCATCTGTGTGTGCCAAATGTTCCAGACGTATATGCATGGGATTCATGGACAGTAGCAGGATAGAGATGGCTCCAGTGCTAAAGCACGCTCCACTGGCGATCTGGGATCAGCTTACCGACCTCACATCCAATTATTTTAACTGTTGAGACAGAAAATCATTGCTGACTTGAGAGATCATCCATTTGTCATGATGTTTTCCGCCCACATGCTGCACTACTGCCAACAAGTTCACTTCAAGAATGTGGTAAAAGATACAGTGAAATAGGGTGGAGCAGACATTTCTTACAAGCTCATTTGTACAATTTCCAACAAATTGACTCGTTGGAGAAACATTTCCAAAAAAGATGGATTTATAAAGCATTGACAACACCAAATAACAAATAGAGGAGATCTAAAATTAAGTGATTAGGTGTGATTATCGTCACAGACATTGGCTGAGTCTCATCTTCGAGAGACAGAGTGAGATATTTTCACAATAGCTGAACGCAGTTTAAACATCAACCACATTCCCAGGGAATGAGGTGGACAGGGATACTATAACACCAGGAAATCTACAGCACTACAGGAGATATAGCTTTGTCTTCATGTTGACTGAAGGATAGTCAGCTAACTACAAAAGTAATACATTAAATAAAGCTGGATTAAATGATGTGGTGAGAACGTGTTATTATAACTGCCTTACTGCAATTAAGCCAGTCTTAAACCTAAAAAAACCCATAATTTAAAACAGCAGCAGTGGCTTTTGAGGAAATGGTTCACCATAAAAAAGAAATATGATGGTTTTGGATATAAAGGGAATTAGTTGATGTAAATTTGCTTCATTCAACACCTCTTAGAAACTTGTCTGGTTCAGTTCATATTGATTATAGATATTTTACACTGAAACAGTGTTTGAAAAGGACTGCTAATTATTTCTTTTGAAATATACTCCACCCTTCCACTCACAACATATGTACACATTGAAAAAAAAATAGGGCGAGGACTTTACATTGCTTCACATTGCAGGCTTAGTTCCCCTGTTTGCTCATGTATTTCTAACATAGCATAAAAAGTGTGAGAATAGGTGTTTTCTCAAGTTGATTTTACAACATGGTTCTAAAAACAAAAACTCTAAACATATATGGGGCAGAAAATGCAGATATGAGATTTAATTTATTATCTTTAATTTAATTAAATTCAATTATTTTCTTTTTTTATAGCTCCATTTTACAACAAATGTGACCTCGATGCTCTTTAACCACCCGTAGGGTATTTTCACACCTGATAGCTCGATACACTCTGCTCAGAGACCAAGATTGCAACATTTGTCACATTTTCAGCTGGTGTGGTTCTCTTTCACACTGCAGTGCGTCAAATGAACCAAACCCTTTTAAAAACCCATTCCCCTCCTTGCCTGTGGTGACGCTGCACCAAGAACCAGTGAAGAAAGCGAAATGAAAACCTCTGACGAAGACATGAGCGCAACTTCCTCCTTCGTAAACAAATGGAGCAGTGTTAGATTTTAACTGTTGTAGAATCTCTCCCACTATGGCTAGAGTCATGCGTTTGTTTTGGCTATATTTACCCAGAATGCCCTGCGCTGTAGTCCACATCCTGTTTTCGGAGCAGTCTCTAGTCCGCTTGCATTCTCATATTAATTCGAGCCATGCCAGAGTTCACTTCAACCAAACAGAGACCGAGGTTTGTAGGCAGACCAGATTTCACTTTTTTGGTCCTCTTCAGAGTTCGATTCACACTTCCCCAAACAAATCGGACTTTCTAGGCAAACAAACTAGAGGTTGATTAAAGCAACCTCTAGCTTTAATCTAGAATGTGGCCTAAAAGACAAACAGGTGTAAAAAGATCCATGTTCAGATCCAGGTACTTACAGTCAAATTTAATCTTAACTTAACAGTGTACATTTAAATTAAATGCTATTTGGTTCAAAGCTGTCTATCTATGGAAGCCCAGCTAACTGTATGGAGATATTTTATCCTGAGCAAGCATGTGGTGAAAGTAAAAAGTAATCCCTGCTTTACAGCAGGATGAGTATGAGTGCCCACCTCTAAAATATTCATATTTGTGTTTCTTCTTTTCTTCTAACAGTGATCATGCCCCCAACAACCCCTTACGCAGGAAAGTTCAACTCCTGCCCGTCGTACGGCAACAACAACCACGTTCAGCCCCCGAGCCCGTACCACAGTGGCTCTGCTCCAAAACTGTCCAGAGACAACATCTACAACGGCCCCTACTCCCCAACCGAAAACCCTTATGATGTGCCGCAGCCTCACAGCGCGTATCGGACCACCTCCATCTCCTCTGTGAGTGCCAAGGAGCACCATTATGGCAGCAGCTGTACCATTTCGGAGAACCCGTACTCCTCGCCACAGCCCCACAGCCCTCGCCAGCACAGCACTTCCTGTCCGGGCCGAGCGTATCGCCACACGAGCAGTAGCTGCAGCAGTGAACACTCCTGCCGGAACAACGGGGCTGCGGCGAAAGCTCTGCTTTATGGTCACGGCGTCTCCACCGGCTATGGGGAGATGTGTTACCACGACAACAGCTTGGTTTCAGCTTCTCTTGAGGCACTGATCCAGCATCTGGTTCCCACTGTGGATTATTACCCCGATGTATGTAGCCGTTCTACTTTTTTAAGGATTATGCAGTAAATTTTGTAGTAGTTGTGAAAGAATCCTAATTTATTTCTGCTTCCTGATCTTCAGAGGTCATATGTCTTCACCTTCCTGCTGAGTTCACGCCTCTTCCTGCACCCATACGAGCTCATGACCAGGGTTTGTCACTTGTGTGTGGAGCAGCAGCGGTCCGGAGATGCCCTGCTGGATAAGGTGGGTGGACCTCCACACACACAAACGAAGGCACAGACATGTGCAGTTGTATTTGTTTCACACACTGTCACTCTCACTTAGTCCCACACACTTTCACTCCCACTAACAAACCCGCAAATCCAGGAAAATAAAGAAAGAAAGAGATCTCACTGCAGTGCAGCAGGGATTTATACCAAATCCAGATACCAGAAAGAAGAAGTCACATTCACACATAACAGATTTTAAATGATCGTCATGACGTCATTAGACTGACTCTGTACCACCTGCAACATGCTCAGATCCGTTTCCGTGAGGTGGCGCCGAAACTGGTGCAGCTGCTGACGGAGTGGACGGAAACCTTTCCATACGACTTCAGAGACGACCGCATGATGCGATGCCTGAAGGACATGACGCTCCATGTGGCGCGAGGGGATGAGGTAAGCATCCAACCTGCTATCCAACCAACCACCCATCAGTTCATTAAGAGTCCATCCAACCACTCAATCACCCACCCACCCATCCATCAAACCATCTATCTACCTATCCATGCATCCATCCAAGTAACCAACCATCAATCTATTCATCCACCAATCCATCCAACCAACCAACCATCCACCCATCCATCCAACCATGGGTGGACACATCCATCGAACCATCCATCCCACCCACCAATCATTCATCCACCCATCTTGTGTTTCTTCTATTCGTCCAGCCATCAACTATTCTGTTCATCCATCTATTTGTAGGAACTACATCTAGATTAGTGTCATTATTTAGTTCATTTGTGTCTTTATGCGTGTCTCTAGTATTCTTGGCGGGCCATGCAGCAGATGACCCAGCGTCTCATCAAGCGCCTGTCCGCCCTCGGACAGTACGAGGAAGCCGTAGCTGCGCTCAATACTGCGGCGCAGGAACGTCCCGCTTCGCTGAAGACCAAACAGGCTTCAACTCAAAGGGCCGACATACTGAGCGTGTGCGACGATCCTTTCATCCTCGCTCAGCAGCTGACACACATTGAGCTGGTAAGAGGTCAGATAACTAAAGGTTAAATAAGAATTAGGTTACTTTTAGCAGCTCTGTTTTAGGGCTTGGTGCCAGATGGTAACTCTTGTGTTTTTTTTCAGTTTTTAACACATCAGACACATAAAGTAGTTAGAATAGATGTATCATCTTTTACATCAGCTGTCATTTTTTCTGACTTTTTCTGCCTGACGTTTGCCTTTAGGATAGACTGAGCTTCATTGGTCCGGAGGAGTTTATTCAGTCTTTTGCGATGAAGGATCCTCTGGAAAACCACAAGGTAAAGCTGAGTGGAAACATTTTATGTGACTGACCAGCACAAGTTAGTTTTAATTTGTGAAATGGAAGGAAAAAAAAATACATATTTCATTTTCTAGGTTGGGTTAATCAAATCAAATCCAGATAACATACATTAAAGTTTGTAGTTGAAAGGTGATAAAATGTACTAAAGGTTGGGTATATTTATGCAAGATATTGAGTCGTGGTGTGCGTCTGACCAAAAGTTTCACACAAGTGTGATTTCTCATCCAGTCTTGTTAAATTTTCACATATTTTAGCCCAGACAGCCCAGAGCAGCTTCCTTTTGTTTTTAGTTTCAGCATGAGACAATGATAGGTTAGGGTTAGGGTTGCTTTATTCTCAGGAAAGCTTGAAAACACAGAAAAATAACCTGTTTATAATTATCTACATCAAAGTCCCGACCCAGACGAACCACACGTTGCTATTTTTAAGCCGTTTGATATGATTTTTGATTTTTGATTGTGTTCTGGGCCTGCTTTGAGTGTTGTGGTCAAATCCAGTTTGAGTTTATTTGCCACAGAAACCACATGAAAGAGTCTCGCGGCAGATAGAAGGGGACTTGTTCGGCTTTCTGCTTTATTTTTATCTGAGCTTTTGACAACGTCTGGAGGAGAACAAAAAGAGCCTTTGCTGTGTGTCTCAGTTCATCGGAGAGAAGGTTCTTTTCCACGCTGAGAGATCCTAGAAATCAGCTGAAGGGTTGTTCTCAGTCGGCGTTTGCCGCTGCTGTGCTCCCACCTGCTTTGCTGCAGTTATATAAGAGCCACTTTGTGTAAAAGAGCAGTTGAGTCACTAAAAAAGGGGTCCTGAGGTGTAGAGAGGGGGAAGTTTGGAGTGGAGTGGGATGCCGATGTTGCGTAAGCTTTTAGTGGAGCCTCAAACCTCTGGGATTGCATCATCGCGGCCGAGTCCAGTTTATTTATACATAGCTTTTATAATGTTTATTTATGTAAGAGGACCTTTGGAAAACAGGTTTGCCACATTAGAAACCACGTGTTTAATGGCAAAGCCAGGGGACCCAGAAAGCATATGTACGTAAAAAGAGACGTGTTAGAGTGTGACGGTGGCAGATTGTGTGGGTGTGAAAAGCTGACGGGGTCTATTAAGGAAGAAAGTTATGGAAGAGCAGCAGCTTTCTTTGTCACATTTATAGGAAAACTTAAGAAATAAGCAGATGCGGCGCATTATTTGAGATTTTATCTCATTAGACTGAAGCAAAATTTTATTCTGCGTGAGATTAGTTGAGGACTATTCACTAAAGAGCATGCATCATCCCTTTTGTTACACTTCAGCTGTTACCTCACAGCAGTTCAATTCATTTTAATGTCTGAAGGTGAGAAATGTGTACAAATGTCTAAAAGAATGAAATCGAGACAACAAATGAGAAGTTGCCAAAGACTGATGATTGATTTTTTATTTATTCAGACATCAAATAATTTGTTCTACGTGACATTATGACATTTTGAACACCATGCCCAAGGAATCTCATTTTTTTCAAACCCTGTCAACATGATACTTAAATTAGCAACCAAGCAAAAACGAAACAACAGCTGCGAATGGAAACAGCTAAAAATTTCACTTCTTTTCTTTTTTTTGCAATGTAGCTACTCTGTAGTTGTTATTCTGACAAAATAAAATGAAGTGCTAAAACAAAGATAATTCATTTCTAGTAAAGTTAGTGTAGTATTTATTCAGGCATTACTTGGTGTGGTTCTGGAAGAGTTTCTTCCCAGAGCTTCTTTAAATGTTTACTAACAGTTCATTGGTTTCATCGCGTCTTTCTCTTCTTCCCTTCCTCTTCCAGGGTTTCTTCCGGAAACGTAAAACCAGTAACCTGGAGGCCTACGTCAGCTGGTTCAACAGGCTCAGCTACTTGGTGGCAACAGAGATCTGCATGGTATGTTTCACACAAACAAGCAAATTAGTTGTTAGAGAACAATCTCTAATTCTTATCGATGCATAATTTTAATGTGAATAGAAAAATATAAACTAAAAAAAACACATACGTTACCATTTCTAGGAGTTTAAGGGGTACCGATTGCCAAATCAAACTTAATTCAGCCAAAACTATACAAAATGTACATACATTTTTTTTATTTTTAAGATAAAAACACTTTTATCTGTAAATATGCTTTACCCAAAGCTCCTCAAGTGGCAAAGTTTTAGCTTTAACTGGTTCAAATTTACTAAAGTAGTTTTCTTATTTAAAAGAGGAATATATTTTTTGCATCCTTCAATATATTCATGACATGGTATAAAAAAAGCTTATGTGATTAAATGAAAAAATATGAAAATGTGCCAATTTCTTTTTTTTTTTAATCCGATTAAATGTCATAATAATTAATTACTGAAATAATCGCTAGTTTCTTCCCTAATACACTTATTAGAGAACAATCCGAACCATGATGTGTTTGACTTTGGCAATTGTGTATTTATCTTCCTCCAGACATAAAACACACAGTGAAAATCAAAAGTATCTGTAACCGATTGAGGGATTTAGTGATTTATCGATGAAACGTCTGGTTTGTTGGCGTTTGTTCAAACAAACTTTAAAACACTACTGAAACTACTTCTTTGAAACTTAAATAACCAAAACAACTTGACAGTGCCTAACAAAGGAAAGTATATGCACGTAAACATGCTGAAAATTTAAATGGAGATTAAGCTTTTCATATATTTAAGAGCAGATTTTAAATCTTTTTCTTTATTTCTTTTTATTCAAGCCAGCGAAGAAGAAACACCGAGCGCGGATCATAGAGTTCTTCATCGATGTGGCTCAGGAGTGTTTCAACATCGGCAACTTTAACTCTCTCATGGCGATCATCAGTGAGTGTCTGATCCATTTTTATTAAGAATCTGTACCAGTGTCCTGTAATTTTTGGTTATTTTTGCTGTAAAATATGGCAAAGAGGAAAAAAAAACAACAAATCAGCCGTTGCTCCCTTGGTGTCTTTGTAGAGCAGAGCCACTGAATTGACTAAAGCCAACACATGCAGTGCCAGCTGGAGTTTAGGCTGACTTTAATCAGTTTAGGGAAGTCTAAACTCAGTTAGCGGAGGCCTGGAGCTCTGCAGGCTGTGCTTTGTCTCTAAATGCTTTCTCCTGTGTCTCTCAGCTGGGATGAACATGAGTCCGGTCGCCAGACTGAAGAAAACCTGGAATAAAGTCAACACAGACAAGTTTGAAATCCTGGAGGTCAGAATCATTCACACGTCAGCAGTTCGCAGATTAGACGCTCTAGTTTTCAGCTGAGCTGTGGATCTTAGAAACGTCACTATGGTTTTGTTGTCTGCTGACGTTCGATGTGTGTGATCTCATCCAGCACCAGATGGACCCGTCTAGTAACTTCAGCAACTACCGCACCGCGCTCCGCGGCGCCACCCAGAGGTCCGAGACCGCACATAGCAGCCAGGAGAAGGTGAGGGAGCCCGGAGTGTGCTGCTCATTGAAAAAGAAAAACCTTCTTCTTCTACTTTTAAAATAACTAAATCTCCTTCCTGCAGATTGTGATTCCGTTCTTCAGCCTCCTCATTAAAGACATCTACTTCCTGAATGAAGGCTGTGCCAACAGGCTGTCAAACGGACACATCAACTTTGAGGTCAGTTCAAAGCATTTTTCAAAATAAAAAACTGGAGAAGTGACTTTCTCATTCAGACCAACACCTCCCTCTTGTGGAGGAACTGTTGAATCGCACGAGAAACAGTCTAGTTTCTAGAGCAAATATGTTAGTACACTTGATAAGACAAAACTGACTTATAAGAAACTTCAGCAAAAAGTAGGAGCTTGTTTTAAGATAATTACTTAATATTTATGGAAAAAGCACTTGCTATATGTGAAATAATCTGCCAGTGAAATTACAAGACATTTTAACTTATAACGTGGGAAATTCTTTTCTTTCTTCTTATAAATTTTCAAACACTGAGAATTCTGAAAATTTGTGTCCGGAAAACTTCAGAATTTGAACCTTTAAAATGTGTGGAAACTGGACAGATTTCCTGGTTTTAGAAACCTTAACAGATGCATATCATCATGATTATTGTTTTCTCGACATTTGTACAGAAACTGTGGGAGCTGGCGAAGCAAGTGAGCGAGTTCCTGGTTTGGCGCCAGGTGATTTGTCCATTTGACAGAGACCGCCGCATTCTTCAGTATCTGGTCACCACGTCCGTTTACACTGAAGACGGTCAGTTCAACTTCGAACACTTTCACATCAACTATCAATTTTGTAAATGAAATGAAACTCAATTTGTGTTATTGTTGCAGAGCTGCACCTGGCCTCCTATGAGAGCGAAGGACCAGAAAACAACATGGAGAAAGACAGCCGCAGGTCTCTGAGGTGGGTGCAGGAACATTTTGATAAAGAATTCATATAGGGAAATAAGCCAACATGGAAAATAATAACTTTTTCTTTGTTTTATCTTCCAGATCTTCCCTTCTCCATCGAGAAAACCGCTCTTAAGAAGTTTTCTCTACTTCATACTTTCGATTTATATTCCCAAGGCCAAAGTTTACATTCTGGATCTAAGCATGCTCCTGCAGAACAATGGGTGCAGCTTAAGCAACATCAACACTAAAGAAGTTCTTTTCAACCCTTTGGGACTACAAAGAGTGCCAGTAATTTTAAATAAAGACAAACTTAAGTGCCAGAAACACGACTCCATCGTGAAGCTAGGATTTTTGAAGAAAAAACAAAGCATCTAAACACACTAAAAGGACAACAGGCAAAAATGTGCATGGATTTGTATTCCTAAGTACCAGTGAATGGACGTTCAACATGTTTACAGCTGCTGATTAAGAATTATGGACAGAAAGAGCCATGATGAATTAATTTGTGTCATAAATTACAGCCTTTAAGTTGCTTGTACACGGTGATGCGGCTGTACCTTCAACTGATCCATCTGAATTTGGACAGTAAAGTCATGTGATAACTATTATCAGCATTTAAGCAACGTGCGATGTGGCTCCATGTAAAGCTACATTATGTAAGTGACAGCAGCATCATGCAAACAAAATGCAACTGAGTGTGTGTCCCTGTGCTGTGTATCATAGTATTCTGTGACTCCAGCTCATATGAGTCATTGTATTCTTTCTAATCATGTATTTTGTATCAGAAGCTTAAAAAGTGTTTTTGATTTCTTTTACTCACCATGAGTTTTACGATGAGCTTGTTGCAGGTTGGCTGGCTCTGTGATGGTAAGCTTTTACAACACCAGTTCATGTATTATGTTAAAAACAAGTATTCGTTTAGAGTGAAGTAAAAACTGATGTGTGTGTACGTGTGTATAGAGATGATCCAGCCCCTCTTATCTCGCTTGTAGATTTGTGAGAGAACCGTTAATATCCAGCTTTGAGTGAAAGTGATGACGCATTTTTCATGTTTTTAAAAGGCACACCGTCTATGTGTCATTTTGTTATATATTTTTTTAAAGATTCTTGTGCATCTTTTATGTTATCCGGGGGTACTTGTATGAAAGATTTTTTTTGTGAAAGAGACATTTTCTCTTTTGAATAAACAGAATATCAGTATTCGGTTTCTTTGTTGTTCCTTAGACACACAAACACTTTTACATGCGTATTTTGTTGTAACACCATCCGTTTAACTATCAAGACGTTTATTTACAATACACAGAAATGTAGACGTCAATTTCTGGAAGTAGGTGTTGGTGATCTTTGGCGAAAATAAAAAACTAGTTGATCCACCTCAGCGAGAACGAACTCTGGTGAAGTTGATGCAGCGGCCCTAAAAGACGACAGAAAGGTAAATAGTGTTGCTGAAAATGACCAAGAATAAGTCTTAAAAACATTTAAGAGTGGAACAACAATTTGTCAGAAACTGATAAATTAATCTTAATAAATAAAAAACATCTAGTCATGTCTGGTTGTTCATCTGAGGTTGTATTTAATTTAATTTAACGCCTTGCAAGAACAATATGATTTTTTTACTGAATTCCAATGGAGAAACTGCTTTTATAATCATGCTATTAAAGCTCATACTAAAAACCAACAACAAAAAGCTAATCCTATTACACTGCAGGGTATTTGTGTGAGCTCTTTTTTTGATGACAATACATGCAGGCGTTCACTGCTAATTATAGTAAGCTAAGTGTATGCAGAAAGCTGTTATTCATCTGTCTGGGTGATAATAACTAAGATCATTATCTTTGTTATAAGTTTAATCAAATTAAATATGTTTATTTATTTTAAAAGAAAATGGATATGTGAAAACCTATTCAGAAAAATATTTCTGCTCTTCTAAAGAACCTAAAAACAATAATATATAATTTATAATGATCAGATTCATTTGTATTTGGTTTAGTAGTGACGTGTCGAGGCTGCTCCTTGCCTTGTCCTGAGGTGTTGGCCTCATGATAGCCACTCTGTCGTACTGCCTTCTCAGTAATGCCAGCAGTGCATCAATACGCCCCTGAAGAGGACATCAATGTAATTTTTTATGAAGAAAATTTGCATTAAATTGCCTAAATATTATTTATTTTAGAGACCGTATGGATAAGTTGGATCCTATCTCACCTTGATGGGAGTGTACCATTTGGTTTGGGTCGGAGAGTTGTAAGCAGGTGGAGGTCTTGGCGGGGGCCGAGGAATGATGGGTTCCTCCACTTCCTCTGGCATAGTGACTGTAGCATTTTTGGCTTTTTCCAGCCGTGACCCTTCCTCTGTGGATCCCTTCTGGCCCCATCTCACCTACAGGAAGTGGACGCACACAAACTTTACAAAATTAAATTCTGAAAAGGTTTTCCAGCTCACACTCCAACATTTTCACCTCCATGCGTCTGATTCCTCCAGGACCTCTGCCTCCGTAGTACGAAGCATCTACTGTAGGCCACTGGTGTTTGGGCAGAGGATCCTCTTCTGGTTCCTGAGTGTAAAAACATCAAAATATACTTTCCAATAAAATTAGGGAGTAAAAAAAATATACACAAGTCTATGCCTCCAAATTTGGACTTCTATATTCACTATTTTCTTTTTTATCTAATATGATTTAGTCCAAGTCAGTAGACACCAACTTGCAACTGTGACATGTTAGTCAGGCTAGACCTTAATCTCCACCATGTATGACAGAAAAATAAGGAATTCAGTTTTCTCACTGGAGCTCAACAAATGAACTCTGCCAAAGCATTTCTCTGTCAGCCTCCCAAGCTCCACCGACGCTCCTTCTGTGTTCACCCAAAATTAGATCTTCTCTCAATCACCTCTGCCAAGATGGCAGCGTGAGGTATACTGCCCAAAAACATGGAGGTTTTTCAGAAAAGACTTTTTCACTTACAAAAACAGGAGGTGGTGGAGGAGGACGAGAGGGAGGCGGGTCCCTGATGACCTGTGTGAAAACAATATCAAACATTTTAAACTGTGGTTAAAAAAAAAGAAGAGAATTTCAAATGTCAATCTCCAGCATCCTTGTTACATGTAGTTGTAAAATACTCTTTATGAAAACAAACTAAAAGTAGTAAGAAGGGAAAAAACACCCGGTTAATGGTGTATTCCAATATTTCCATTTGTAGTTGGCAATCAGAATTTATGGGCTTCAAATCCAATAAATCAACTGGAATAATCCAGACTAATTTTAGCTATTTATTAGTCCAGATTTCTAAGAATTAGATTTTCTTTTTATAGTTTTTAATACTAATTGTATTGTCTATCTGAGGCTGCTTGAAAAGGGTGTCACAGTCAGAGCTTATTGCTACGTTATATATATATTTAGCAATACATTATTATCTGTATATTATGTAATTATAGGCACACTTTTGTTTTTGTGTGTGCTCCATTAGCTGCATTAGTCACCAAGTGAAACCCTAAATCCAATATGACTTCTGTAAAGCATAGACACGCCTGTTTACCTTGTTTATATTTGCATATCAGAAGTTTTATCTCAGTCACAAACATGTAAAATCTTTAAACCGACTATGAAATAGATAGAAACTTAGGTTGGCCAACTTTGTGTTTTTCTTTGGATGAATTTAGAATCTGTGACAATTCCTCCCTCACACTAGACTCTGGCGCCATCTCTGACCGTATGAAGGAGGTTTCTCACCCAGTTTCCAATATGGCTGCCTCATGTGTAGAATTTAGTCATTTGTCGAGTTTTTGACAGTAACTAGCACTTTTGAAAGCATGTACCTCAGTAAATTAGTCATACATATAGCACTACTTATGTATGGCTAAGTAGTGCTATATGCTTTATGCTCGTTAGGGAGCAGGTTGATACATAAGTTACCTGCTTCCTAATGAGCATGTTGCTAAATAAGCTTTCTTAGTCGTGGCTTATGTAGCTACACTGACTTACACTTCCAAGAGAATTTACTTTACTTTTTGAGCACACCAACGTCTAACTCTATTTGGTTATCTGAGATGTGACTTAAATGAAGCACAGGGTGTTGTGTGGTTGGTATTTTACAAAAAATAAAGCCTGATAAGCAAAAGAATATGGAAATAAAAGAAAGGTAAACTTACCACAGTGCAGCAGAGAGGCCAGAACCACCAGAATAAACCAAGAGCCAGTAACAGCAACAAAGCCAGCAGAAACCACAGCACCCAGATCCCATCTGACTGCAGCAAACAAGGCACAGAATGTGTGATCCCCACTAACTGTGCAAATATGATTATTTATATATAAAACATAAAATAAAAACAGCAGTGCTGCCTACATCCTCTCTCAGATTTTCTCCTACACCAATAGAAAGACTGTTTTATTTAGCACAACAGAGTTTAAATTGATACCCACGCATGAGGTGGCGTATATGGCGATGGGAGCGGAGATGTACGACTGTCCATTGTTCAGGCTAATCAGCACTTCAACTGATCTGTAATCAACAAACAGAGGCACTGAAAAAAATCATCATCAGAAGAAGAAGACGCATTACTCCAACAGCATCTCCCACGAAAACATCCGTTGTTAGGAAATAAACTGCTGAGTCCTAAATGAGAAGACAAAAGTATCGAGGTATCCAAACATCAAATTAGGTTACACTTGGAAATAATGAAGGACTCGAGGAGGAAAAAAACTATATGTATTTCTGAAAGTCATAATTAAGGATTCCAAGGAACATATGAGTAACTAAACAGCCAAAGTAAAAAAAAAAAAAATACCTCTACAATAAGCTAAATTACTGATAAAGATGCAATAAAAAAAAAACTAAGTGAAGTTTTATATTGCAGTTCCAAAAGTTGACACTGAAAAATAGAAAACACTAATATTTAATTTAACAAAGTGGGAGGGAAATATTGAAATTGTTTAAATAGATGCCACAGTTATTGGCATCTATTTTTATGCTTGTAATTTGCATTTAATTTTCTAAGAAGTCAATTAGAGTGCAAAGGAAATTTGAAATGATTTCTTCTTTCCTTGGATCACGTGACACAGATTTCGTTCAGTTCATTCACACGAGGCAGACATATTCTGATCTACACAAGACAGGAAATGGCTAAAAGGTAATACTTAATCAACCTGGTAATATCTCCAGCAATTATTAAAAAGTTTAAAATTATGGACAAGTGACAAACCTGACTGACCTGACTTTTTTAAAAAACAAAACCAGTTTACTGCAGCTTTACTGTGCAATTATACTCTGAAAAAAGTTTTAATATTTTACTGTCACAATTTAAACAATCTTTGACGTAAGGCAATTGTTTTTATGTACAGCTCATTAATAGTTGTGTTTGTTGGCAGACTTACTGTCCAATCTCATGCAGACGAGGAGCTGGACACAGCAGATAGCCGTCTTGGACAACTGTCGGCTTCTCATCTGAGAGGAAAAACACAGAAACAGAATAAATCCAAAATAAGGGCACGTTGTACAAAGCTGGAGATATTGCACACTAACGACATGAAGTGTTTGTATTTTTGGGTAAAATCACTTTAAAGAGATAAGCATCTTTGTTAGATTTTCTGTTTAAGTTGATTTGTATACAAACCACAGGGACGTTGGGAGTTAAGTAAACACTTTCCCTACAAGCTAACAGGAATCACATGCTGCTCGTCCTCACAGTGACACTGACCTCAGTGCAGCTCATGTCATCGATCTGCTAATAGACTAATGGGCAGAGAGCATCTCTTCCCTCCCTCTGCTCAGCCTCATAATGTCTCCTCTGTTCTCTCACCACAACTGATAAAAGGCAGCTACTGTTTGTTTCTCACTGCCATGACTCCCGATTTTCCATTGCAGCTCAGATGTCTGCACACTGTTCCAAGTGGCACTTGATAGTTTTTCCCAGTTAGCAATATGGCGCCATGTCGATGTTCCATGAAGCATTGGTGCAAACAGATTCCTTCAAATGGTTTACAACAGTAGCAACAAGTCACAGTTTCTAATTGTAGCTGAAAACCATGAACAGGTATGAGATGTCATAAGTGTGTCATTTACGATAAGTCACTTGATCGGCAGTGAGAGAGCAGAGAAGGTTGTCGATCCTCTTTGTTCCGCTAAATCCGGCCCCCTTTAAAACTATGTTGAAAGACTCTGGAAGATAATAAAACAGGAATGACAAGAACACTTATTAAGTGACTTTTTAGTACAGTATCATCCACAACAAGACTTTAAATAGTGTATGTCAGCTTTTGTTATCAAAATATCAAATCTGCCTAATTTCAGTCAATTCATTTAGTGGAGGGAACAAAATCTAAATCTAAGTGAAATTTGTGTGGAAGGCCCACAGCACCACAGATTCTCTACCATACTTTTCCACATTTACATCCTTTTTTTGGACCAGATGCAGCTTCAGTGTTTGAAGAGCTCAACAGAAGCACCAGTTAAAGTTAAAGTCCCAATAAAGTTTACAAAACTCTATTGTAAACTGTATTTACAACAAAGTTTGTTGTAAATAAGCTTTATTTACAACAAACATAGCCAAAAACATTTGGTCAGATTCACATTTTGTCTGATCATGCAGAAGAAAGGAAAGTAGCATGAAAAAAACCCCATTAAATAATGAAAAAGAACATAAAAAAAGTACCACACAGTCTTTGTTAATTTTCAACCTCAGGTTTATATCCAAATAGCCAAGCTATAAATGTGAAATACAGAGTAGCTCCAAATCTCATGTTCAGATCTGCTGAGTATATAAATAATTTTTTTCATTAACTTAAATTTAATTAATAGGACCTGATGTAACATATGCCACCATCAGATGGCAGCTCAACCTCCTTTTCTTACTTTTATACAATGCCAAATAAAACGGACTTGACTGCAGAGTCACTGGCAATAATAAATGCTTTTTCAGCCATCTGGAAGTTTCTTCAACCTGCCATTCCTCCACTTTTAACACACTTTAATCTTCACAGTCGTAGTTATTCTAGGAATTTCATGGCAGATCTTCGATTTCTGAGGCGGATGGAGAGGGAAACATCAAAGCAGATCCAAACAATGAGCACTTCAAGCAGTTTTTCTCAAAACCTTTACCTTCTAGTTTATCCAAAATATTCTAAACTGAGTTAAAGTCTGCAAAGGCTTTTCGGCTAAAAACAGTCACATCAAATTTCTGTCATTCTGAAAAAATCCCTGAAATTTGTCATCTAAAACGTACTTATTCAGAGCAAGATAGGACCCCCCTATGTTTATCTGTAGGTGGAGTTTTCCTCTTCCTTGTGGCATCATTTAGTTATCCATAAACAATACATGCTCACGACTCTACAGAGTCCCATTTTGGTTCCCTCTGTCTGTAGAACATCATCATATAGAAACTGAGCAAAACCGAAAGGCATAAGAAAATATCAGAGGATGTATGATGTTATGATTTGGGAGTGGGACCAAATGTGAGTGATAGACAATTAGAAAATTCACATTTTTATAAGAAAAAAAAAAGAAAATCTTAAAAAACAAATGTTGCAACTTGAGCTTGTTCTTTTCCACCTTACAGTGTCGAAAGAAAGTATTCACACCGCCTTTCACTTTTTCTACATTTTGTAACAGGGTTGTTGTAACACTGATTTGAGTAAAGTTTTCTTGAAATAAAATCTGCCCATGATAAACTGTCAATATTTTTATACAATTTTTAAAAATTTAAATGTATTAGGATTATACATATATAAATATTCAAACCCTTTTCTATTTCAGTCAAAACTGAGCTCAGGCACTTCCACTGATTATCCTTGACATACTGCAACTTGATTGGAGTCCTCCAGTGGTAAATTCAGCTGACTGAATATAATTTATAATTGAGTAGGCCATTTTTTATAAAGTCTCTGTAGACATCTAAAACTGGATCGTGCCAATACACATATCTGGGTGAGGAAGAAGGGAATCAGTCAGAGAAGACCGAGAACCATAGCGTTTACTAGGTGGAGATCTGATGTAGATCTGAAACCCATCCAGACAGTTTCCCCTTGCTAATGCATTCCAACAATCAGACCTATAATTTATCTTCCAGCACGATAATGAACCAACACACAGCCAAGATAACGAAAGGAGAAGTTTCAGGAGCACACTGTGAACGTCTTTGGGTGTCACAGTCAGAGTTTAAATCAAACATATCTGGACAGATAAGGGTAGAAAACAACCCAACCAAGTGCCAACCGCATAACGACACAGCCAAGCAGACTTGAGCACGTGATGACGTTTCAAAGGTACTTTCAGTAAAATATTAAGCCAAGTAGAGGACAAACAAATGTACCTGCAATGCTAACATGACTAAATCAACTCTCATGTTTGGTATGTGGTCAGGGAATGACATCTTCAGATATTTAGTGACCTGCAGCTTTTGGAATGACACTCCATGGCCAAAAGCAAAGAACAGTCAAACTGTTTGATTACACAAGTCGGTCTCAGCAACACATTGCCAAGTTGAACTCAAAACACATCTGCAAGCTAGCCTCACCCTATTTAACTTCTGCAACAGTTTTGGGGACATTATGTAGCTGAGAGAAGTTTTCTCCAAAGGATTTATTTTATTGTTTAGGTCTGGAGTCACTGGTGACCAAAACATGTGCAAAATGTTGTCACTGGCTTCCCAAATGAATATTTTAGAAATCTGAGGCACTCTCAGGCTAAATCATCCAGTAAAAAAAATGTATATCTAAAAACGTACAAAGGCCTTTCGCATGAAGAATTAACTAATTAATCACATGGTGAATTAATATGAGCTCAATAATTTCCATTTTGGTGATTAATATTTTTTGAAGGGAAATTTTGTTTACACAGACATCATTATCCATTTTATTTCTGGTTTCTGTTGCATGCGGTTTTATTTTTGTTTTATTTGTTGTTTTTGGTTCTGTTTTATGTTGGTTATTTAAAATATCTTCCAGTTTCAACGTAAATGGTTCTTTACCATGTAAATGGTTTTAGAGAGGACAAACTTGCATTACTATGCCATTACAAACATACTACGTACTTGAAAATGGTCTTAAAACAACAATGCTATCGATTATCGCAATCGATAGCATAAATTTTGAGAGAATTTATTGTCCATTAAAATTTGTTATCATGATAGAACTATAAATAGCAAAATCAAAAAAGTTACTCCACATACTGACACAGTCATTAACAATTATTTGACTTTTTGGAACAACCTTACAGATAAAACAAAGTCCTCAAAACAAACTTACCGTTCACACAGACGCTGGACGGCTCTATTGTGAACACGTCACTACACGACTGTTTCAGGACCTGTGAAGCACAAAGAACATACCAGACAAGATTAACATGCTGTTTGCACCAATTTGTGCAGATTTTCCAGATCAAATTTTACAACACAAACTTACCGAGTTGACAATGTCTTTGAGGGCATGAAATCCAGAAAGAACCGGAAACACTTGTTCTGTGCTGTCTGCTATCTCTGCAAGCTGTGACCAAAGTAGAAAATGTTTACAATTCAAGTTTATTTGTATAGCACATTTAAGAAACAAGGCACTTAAAAGTGCTTTATATCATACACTGGCTGAACTACAGGGAGCCAGTGAAAGGGTTAGGGCTATGGGTTATGCGCTCTATCTTCCTGGTTTTAGTGAGAACGCCAGCAGCAGCATTCAGAACTGAGAAGACACTGTTGCAGTAATCAATGCGACTAAAGATAAATTAATTGTTTGTTTCTTTGGATCGTGCTGAGACATTGGTATTTTAATCTCGGAATTGTTCTTTAGGTGGCAGAAGGAAGACTTTGTAATTGTCTTTATGTGACTCTGTATATTCAGGTCTGAGTCCATCACTACACCCAGATTTTTGTTCTGATCATTAGCTGTAGTTTTAGTGGATTAGTTCTGTTTCTGTGCATGCACATTGTTGTCCCAAGCTTCTATATCTATCACATAAGATTTTGGTATTTGATGTGATATACCAACATAAAACAGAGCAAAACTGTGAAGTGAAAGAAAAATTGGTGTTCAAGTCAGTTTTTTTACAAATAAAATTCTGAAAAAAGGGCAAATTGTATTTATATTTAGCTCTGTGTACTCCGATCCCTATAAGTAGCACTCAGTTGCATTCAGAAATTACATAATTAATAAACAGCCCAAGATTTGAACAATTTAATCCAAGCCACGATGCCCATGGTAATGCTGGAAGAGCTGCAGAGATGCACAGCACAGGACTGACTATATACTAGTCATGCACTTAACAAATCAAGCCTTTATGGAGACTTGACAAGCATAAAGTCATTGCAAGAAAAAAGCCATAAGAAGCCCAGTTTTCAATTTGCCACAAGCCATTTAGGCGACATAAATATGTGGAGGAAAGTGTTCTGGTTTAAATGTGTGGTGCAAAACCCACACAGCACCATGGAAACCAAATAGCCATCATGGATTATGCCGTGGTGATGACTTTCTACATCAGAGAGAGGAAAGGTAGTCAGATTATCATAGAGAGTTGAAGGGAGCCAAGTGGATGGTATTTCCAAAGGAAAAAGAACCTGCTGAAAGTTGACTGTCAGGATTTTAAGTCCAAAGGGAATGAAAACATCCATCCATCCATTTTCTGTTCACCCTTGTCCCTTAATGGGGTCAGGAGGGTTGCTGGTGCCTATCTCCAGCAAGCGTTCCGGGCGAGAGGAGGGGTCACTCTGGACAGTTAGCCAGTCTGTTGCAGGGCAACACAGAGACAGACAGGACACACAACCATGCACACACACACTCACACCTTTAGAGAGACCAGTTAACCTGACAGTCATGTTTTTGGACTGTGGGAGGAAGCCGGAGTACCCGGAGAGAACCGGAATGAAAACATTTAGAGGGAATTTGAAGTGAAGCTCCGCAAATTCATCCTGACGCCCTTCAGGGAGGTCTTTGCCCTGTGATGATGCAATGCTCTTTACTTCAGCAACATTTAAGGAGGGCAAGTCTGTTCCTAGGAGATGAAAGCTCCGGACAGCTGTCTGCAGCCTTCAGCTAATGATAGCAAAGCAGGAAGTTTCTCTGGCATTATATCATTAGAGAATGATGTAATTACTTCCTCTGTAGGCCAGTGAGAGCTGTGGGTCTGAAGCTGGGCAGAAGATCGCTCGCACTGAAGACTTCAAGGGACATTTAGATGGAGGAGCATTTTAGGATCATATATGATTATTTTTCACACAGATTGATAGCACCATTGAGGCTGACACAACTCAAAGATACACAACAAGATGCAATAATGCAATATATCATTTCTCCAATGTAATTACAGCGTTTTCCTTTGCCTACCAAATCTCATTTGGGGTAATGAGGCACTGCAGACTGTGGAAAAGACCACATGTCACAGCAGAGGAGTGATTCTCAACAACTCTTGGGTTTTAATGTATGTGGCTTCATTCCCCTGATGCTTCTTACAGTCAACAAAGGATATTTCTGTTTGTCCTGCTCAGACATGAGGACACATTCTTAAAGCTGCACATTGGCTTCTCTCAGATGAGTCAAAATCTCATAAACCAGGATCTTCAAACACCTGCCAGCTGCTTGCTTTTCATATCCCGGAAAGATTCGGTTGACCTCAGACTAAACAACAGTGTCAAGGAGGGTTAGTGGGACAGGGTTTTCTTTGAGTCCTTCCTACAGTCTAACATAGAATTACCCAGACCGAAAGGCAAATAAAAAGTCAATATTTAAACAAGCTGCTTCTCTCTCACGGTTCGAGATGGCTTCATGTGAGTGAATAGTAAAAGAAGAGAGGTACCTCCTACCTGTTTGTGATCAAAGTCCATGACCCCGACACAGTACACTCTGGCTCCAAATCCTCTGGCTTTGTCAGCCTGGGAATCACAACACAGGAAGGGAAATTCTGCTTCAAACAACACTGACCACAGTTTACGAGATCAGAGCAGATGAAAGTTACTAAAAAAGGTAATTAGGTCACAGTAATTCAAATTAAACCCTCAGCTCAGGCAGAAGTCAGCACTGACAAAAGCTTTAAAAATAAACTTGTTTTGGTCAAATTAGATTCAGTTATTTTCCAGCTAAATTCTTCATTGGTTTATACATAAATATAGTCCAGTTGGAAAAAAATGAAGTGGGGATTACTTCAAACCTTCCCCACACCCACATCCTCTACTATTAGATTTATTTTCAGCAGCTTGTGTTTCTGTATATGTGTGTGTGTGCGTGTTCTACCTCCTTCACACTCATTTCATAGAGGTAGATGTCCAGCTTGCCATCAGTCAGAACAATGATGATACTGGATGACAGTGAAGTTTGGGTCTTCATCTGTTCTGACACCTGATAGGACAAATATTTCATTCATTTATCTGAATCATTATTAACCAGGTGCAACAAGAGGTTCTAAAGATTACTAAATGATTTTTAACTTTTAGTAATCATCAGTCAGTGCTGCAGGTAGTTTCTCTATGCAACGTAAAAATAATTTAACAACATTGATTCTGACCAATATTCAGGTCAGTGAGAAAGTCCCAGCATGTCAGAACAGTTCTTAGAAGGAGCCATTTAGCTTGTTCTGAGAACCAAACAAGAAGCCCTTGCTCCAAAATGAACACTTTGAAGCTCAGACTTGTCATGTATGATCTGAAGAAGTCTGTAAACACAAATACTGAGCAGTTCAGCCAAAAAATAAGAAATATGTTCAGGAGAGTCTAGGTTTTCAAAAGTAGGAACACTGGACTAACTCTGCACAAACCAAGTCTTTGTCACAGAAGTAAACGGAACAGTGTTGGGGAATATGTGATTTGGTCAATTAACCAAATCACATATCCAATGCATTTTGATAATAGATATAGTGGACACAACTATATCAAGCTTTTGGAATTGCCTGGCCAAATCCCTACCTCAACCCTGCTGTGGACTGTGCTCAAATGCCAGATCTATTCCAGGAAAACAATTATTTTAATTGAGCTCCACTACTTCTGCCATCAAGAGGTGGTCAAATATCCAGACAGAATTATCGCAGAAGCTTATTAAGGGCTAGAAAAAGTGAGTTGTTGAGGTGCAACTTGCTATGGAACACACCAATTAAAATATATCGCATTGTTAAGGTTATATGTATTTCTATGACCAAACAAAATAGTTTTATGAGATTATGATTAAGCATTGTGGCTCAGCTTACCGCTTTTAAGCCTTCGTGCATGTATGTTTCACCAGAAGGTTTGATTTGTTTCAGCTCGTTTAGACCCTCCTCTATTTTAGATCTGTTGGAGCAAATCACAAAACATGGGTTTGAGAAAAGTTTACATTTATGTGCATTGTCTTTAGTTAGAAAATAAAAGATGAATTGTAAAACATAGCAAAAAAGAGGTGAAAATCTACCTGTCTCCTGTTAGAGGGAGTATTACATATGCACTGGATGAAAAGACGATGTAGGAGACCCTCATCCTGGGGCTGGAGCACATCACATTATCAAGCATTATTAAACATTGAATGTGTTTAATGTTTCCTGAAAACTTGAGCTAAAAATTAACTACTACTCTTTCTGCTGCTTTTGCTTTTTAATATGTTTTAAGCGGGGTAGTGGCTGCAGAGGTCAGAACGAGATTTAACATCTGGTGCATGCTAAAGTCCAGTTTTATCTACCCTGCTATTAGAACTAAAGATACCACACACCATTACCCAGAGGAGTTTTGGAGCAGTTGTTGGCTTTATGTGATGTTTGCAACCTCAAATAGCCATGCCCTACTTCTCTTACCCTCTTTTGTTGGACTGTATTTAAAGACTAGCCACTACTTAAATAGTTTTGGTTTGCTCCATGTTAATGTCTGTTTCTGAATGCGTGACTCGTAAAAGTTTGTTTTTTTGAATCTGCAGGCAAAGGATATTTGTTTCTCCCTCGACAGTAAAAAAGGAGGAATAATGTGTAAAACCTTTATTTGGATTACCTGACAAACCTGCTGGTGAGTTGCTCCACAAAGCCATAGATCTCATTCCAGTGTTTAGAAACACTGCCTGACCTGTAAAAACAGAAAAGAAAAAAACTAAACACTTTAAATGTTGAACATTGTGTAACAAACCTGAATTTATTTTGGATTTTATGTGACAGATCAACAGCAGGCCACAAGACATTTTGGGTGCACACAGTTGGTGTTTTGTCCATGCAAAATGTTATGAGTGTTAGAAAATTATCTTTGCACAACACATTGAAAACACAATATGGTTTGAAGAAAGCTGAATACAAGCAAAATCTTGACAGAAACCCTGTCAACAGAAGAAAAAAGATTGAGACGGGGGTGGAAGTGCACCTTCCTTCAGGACATAAACCCTGACAGTATTTCATGAATTAGAATGGCCCAGTCAAAGTTCAACTGAAAATGTGATGCAAGATTTCACATGAGCAGAAAACTATTTACTAACACTCTCCATCCAATCTGGAGGTTGAGCTGGTTTGCAAATATTATAATCTCTGGAAGTGCAAAACCGGCTGAGGTATACCCAGAAAATATAGTGGTTTGCCTCATGGGGGCTGAACAAAAATGCCACACTTTCCAGTTTTTTATTTGCAATTTAAAAATATGTTTCCTTTCACTTTACAAATATGGACTACAATGTAATAATTCAAATAAAACACTATGGGGTTTGTAGTTTTAATAAGAAAGTAACTTTGTAAGCCAACATATATTTATATAACACCTTGTAGAGACCCATAACTTGACAGAAAACGAGAAAACGCAGGTTTTAATACAGTAAAAAGTAAACTAGGAGAATTAAGAGCAGCCTGCATAACTCAGCTATGCTTTATTTGTAAAGTAACTAAAAATATATATCTATAGCAAAAATATTACGACATTATGAAAAATAACATATAATGAAAATGAATAAACTAAGTCCGGGTCAGGGATGTTTAATATAAGACGAGGAGTGTTTTGCATTTGATGGATCAAGGGAAGCCAAACACAGCCATACATGGACAAAACTGAGATAAACGCAGTCTCTCCTGTAGAAACTAACACTATCTCAATTAACACCGCACAGTAAGCCACCACAACTCACCTGTCCAAAACAAAATAAATATCAAACGCTCCATCGCAGGACGCGTCTTCCTCAGGGAGCGTTGAACTTATGGAGTAAAAGTGCAGAACCAGCAGCAGGATTTGGCACCGCGTCCAGATCCGATCCATGGTCCATGCGTTACATATCAGCATCCGGTTGATTCAAGGGAGGATTAAAGAAATGAGCCACTACTGTTAGTATGGCTTCTGGCCGGCTGCTCACATGTTGAATCAGTGCTGTTTTGAGTATGCGTGCGCAGAAGCGCTGTCAGTTAAGAAAACAGCAGCAGGCTGAGAGGGGCAGGGCGCGGGCAGCTGCAGGCACCACCGTCAAATCTCCCACGATGAAAACAAAGAACTTCCTGCTGACTTCCTGTCAGGATTAAAGAACCTCACTATTATGCTGATCAACTCAGGTTTTTGTTTAAGAAAAAAAAAAAAAAAATCACCAATAAACTAGTGTTTAATACATAATAGATAACTAACACATTTGTTGAGTCTTGTTTAAGATGTTACTTCGTTGAAAGTAAAAGGTTAACTATGCAAATAGTTTTGGAATAAGTATAATACAGATAGAGGATAGTAAATATATACTGTTCGGAGCACAATCTGTGGACTTTATCGCTCATTTACTTACACAGTGTCTTTTACTGTTACCGACACCGTGACATCGCAAATTTAGAAAAGTCAATTTGAGTACGTTTCTTTATGTGGACAATAATCCAAAATTGAGATTTAATTGAGATTTTTCAACTAGTGGTGCCTTCGAGATTAAAATAAATATAACAAAAATCATTTTACAGTTTCTTTTTTACCATTTAAAATAACAAATTAGTCATCCCATGTGTTTGTTTATTTCAATCATTTACATTTTAAACATGTCACATGCTGATATTTAAACAAACGTTTAAAATAAAAAGGAGCAGTTGGAAGAAAAAAAAAAAATCTTATATAGACCACGTCTTTCAAGATCACCATAAGCAACAAAGCATCAATCAACTATCCATATACATCTTTCATCATAAAACAGGAAATGCATATAATAATAATAATAAAATAATAATAAAGAAAACAAGATATATTTTTGTAAATATATAAAAAAAAGTATCTATTCTCTTTGGTTTCTTTACACAGGCTGTTCCAGAAATAGAGATACAACATACCATTTGTTTATTTCTGACTTTGTTTTTTTAATAATATGAAATCTGTTGGAACGGATTATTAACACTGGGATTGCCAGGAAAACATGGACATATTTGGTATGGACTTTTATTTTGAAGATACATCATTCTCTTCCTGTGTCTGCAAGATCAGCTGACTAAATAGAAAACAATGCCACAATAGAAAAACACAGAGATAACCAACATGTGACTAAAATAAATAATTAAAAAATCTTTATGAGACTTAAAATATTTCTCTTTCAGTATAAGAAGCTAAATAAGGTCCCACTGACTTGTCACTTTGTGTGAGATCAACCCAGTGGCTTATTCAAATTTTTATGCTCTACAACTTTGACTGTCCTATAAATCAGCTACAGTGTGTTTTTATCCAAAATGTTTAAACAAGTGCATCATTATTGTGTTAATCCACTGCAGATGGAACTGTAACTGAATACGCTCTCCAGACATCGTTGGAGTGTCCGAATGCTTAAAGCTTATCCAAAATGTGATTTCCCAAATGGTGAATTACAGTGATCACCATGTTATGAGTCAGGGGTTATGTCATCAACATATTGATTAACTCATAATTTATTTGTCTTTCAAGTCCTTCTACATTGGAGCTAGAAGATCAATTTCTTGTAACAAAGCTGAACTTTATCAGGGTGAGATGTTGAATTCATTCCTGTCTGTCCTTTGGTGATGCAGCAGCCCTGTAATTACATATTTCATTGTGGAGTGTGCAAGGATGCAATGTCGATTCCAAGTTTGTTTTTATCTCAGCAAACCATTTGAATTAAGTCATGACAGCAAACGCCTCATATAATAACACAGCATAATGAATCCCCCTCCCTCAAAATGGATGATGCGATCTCTGTTGTATTTTTGGGTGTGGTTGGACCTTCTTTTATTTTAAATTTCAAAACAAAAGGCTAAAAATCTGTTATTATTTGCAAATTAGAAAAGCAGAAAGAGGATGAATTCCTCATAATGGGAAAGGCTGACAATTACTCTGCTGATTGATGAATACCAGGCAAATGATTGGTTAATAGTACAAAATATGAAGGAATGCTTGTTGCCACATCTGAAAACCCAGAGAGAAATATTGTGACCACAATTAATCTCTGCAGTCTATCACAGTGTAAAAAAAATAAAACTGTCTCCGTGGTCATAAGCCTTGCCTATTAAATAAACAAACAAAGCAAGACTTATAGCCTGAGGTCAGAAAACAAGCTGTGTTTTAATTAGACTGTCGTCAAATGCATAACTGGGATTTTTTTTATAACAGCAACGCTCAAGATATATACTGGTGTTTAATTTTTACCCCATAGAACATAAATTAAGATTAAATAAATATTCTCAAAAAGAAATAAATACCTGTAATTCACTTTAAAGGCTCTAAACAAACACAAAACATGGTTTACTGGTTATTTATTGACCTACCACTTCTGGTTACAAGGCTTCAGAAAAAGGTTGCTCCAATCATGTTGTTTTTAGCACATAACTGGATTTGTGGGTCCGTGTAATGAACGGATATTAGTACATGTAATTATTTATTCACATAACTCACAACATTAACTGCCATCGCAAGATACTTTACTGGGAAGACAGGTCCAACATAAATCCATATGTATAGAATCTAGTGGTACAAAATAAATTCAGGTTAATTCATGTGATTCCAGTACAGTCCAATTATGTGATCAGATTTAGACCAAATTACATACTGTTCAATTAAATTAATGATAAACCACAGAGCGTGGTTTATCATTAATTTAATAATAATAATAATAATAATAATAATAATAATAATAATAATAATAATAATTATTATTATTATTATTATTATTAT
>CAEGAE010075168.1:0-26707 GCA_903067095.1 Girardinus metallicus
ACACAATGTTGCTAGATCCAATAGGAGGCTTGTACCAATTTGCTTAGTTAAATCCAGGTGGCGACTTTTATTTTGGCCAGGCAGTGTATATATGAAAGTTTGCAGTTGTATGAAAAGGTTGAAGGAGTGTGAAGACGCTGTTTTAGGCTCGGTTTGATATGTCGATACAACACAACGGGATGACTGGTTTTTAAATCTTAGGAACCTGCTTAGAAGCTAATTAAGCTTTTTAACTCGTGGTAAAACTCTGAAACTTCAAGTTTCTTGAGTCACTTATTTTTGTGTCTTAGTATTTTTATTAGTGAGTTATATTTCCTAAGATGTCAGCTTTCAGAAAAATTGCTTGTAAGTCTTAAAAGGAGAGATGAAACTGGAAGAGTGTCTCATCTGATAACTGAAGAGTTTTAGAAATACAGAAACTTCCATTTTTAAAAATGCATCCTTTTGATTCAGAGTAACACTCATGTAGAGTCTGTATGCAAAAGTGTGAAGAGTTGTGGTTGCAGACCATTTGCCTGGAGAATCACATCTAGATGTTCTTCGGTTTGCTCTGCATTTTCACAACAGGAAGTGCTATTTTCATACCATGTACTTTTAGACACACCAACAATTCTGCTGAAGGAAAAAAAAAGAGTTAAAAACAAACCAACAAACAAAATCTCTTTCCATGAATTTCCAGAGTTGTTTCCAAGGTAGATGACTCTGTGGTTTTCCCAGGAGCTAATTATGTCTTCATTTGCATGTTGCCCAGTCAGAACTGGTGTACGCTTGAGAATACTCTAGTTGGAAACTGTTACTGTTCTGGCATACACATATCCTGAGCTTACATGCAAACCACACATCATAAAACTGAATTGGGTAAACAAAATTCAGTAATAACTTAGGTTTTCTAAGATATGCTGGCATATTTTAATAAGTTAGTTGCCATAAATATGTCAATTTCAGTGCCATATCCATAATGGCCTAGTCAGACATCTAAAATTTAAGATTTACATTAAAATCTGAAATTCCAGCAGGTGTCAACTATTCTACACTTATCCAAAAGTAAAAGAAATTGTCTCCTTTTGCTTCCTCCCCTGATCTCTCTCTGCAAGGCCCTTCAGAGTGTGCTTATCATGCCTCCCTCTGTTTGTTTAATATAAGCCTTGTGAGAGTAAACATCATCAGTTGAAGAGGCTGCAGCTCCAGGAAAGGAATGCAGACTACGTTCTGTTCCCGTCTGCCTGTGGGATAACTACTTTATCATTACTCCATTATGTTTGACCTTGGTAATTGATATAGGCGCTGTTTGTTTTTTTCTGGATTCCCACCCTCTTCCCTGAGAGTCTCTTCCCTTGGTAGATAATGCAGTCGCCGCGGCTTGTGGGAGACAGAGAAAGGCGATGAGCTGATTGAAAAACTCTGATGGTCTTCGGTCTCTCTGATGGTTGTAAATTACCTTAATGACTAAAAGTCTCTACTGAGCTGAGCATCAATTTAGTTTAGGGCCGCAAATGATTATTTTAGTAATTGATTCGTCTATCAGTTATTCTGATGATTAATTGGATGAAAAAAAGATTTTTTTCTTTTAAACACCTTCCTTTAAAAATGGGTAAATAAAAAATTTTATTGCCAAAAAAGCAATAACTTAGCATTTCCGTAGTAAATCTGAACCGAGTGAGGACATTTGAGAAGTTCTAGGTAGAACATATTTACAGATAGTGTTTTCATCTGAAATGCAAAATGTATGTCATTTTTTGTATATGTTAGTTTGTTTTTTTTACTTCAGTTAATGATTAATCGATTACTAAATTCGTAGACAATTATTACAGTAATCGATTAATCACGATTAATTGTTTGTCATACTTTGGTTTAATGTGTTGATTTATTGCCTTTGGTTTGTGTTCTCAACATTACAGCATTTGTGGTCAATTATTAATGAACAGCTCCTCATACTTTGTTGCAACTCTCAAGTCTTTGTTGGTGGGTACTTTTCATTTTCCATGTCAATGTCCAGTCTATGAATTATGAAGTGTACTGTTAAGGTTCATAAAACACCTAGCGCTGCCTGTAATTTGTAGCAGCCGTGTCTCTGATAAAGCCAGTTCTACATTTCCTGCCGTGCTGCTTCCATGTCATTCTTCCACCCAGTTGAATATTATGAGATGTTGCAGCTGAGTGACATGTAACAACCTTTCCAGGTCTGAGGCGAGCTGACCGCATCATCTCCTGTTTCCTCCCTGAAAACAGGCCTCTCCTCCCGCACAGTAGGCCGCTTGTGTTTGTGATTACACATGCATGAGCCCCTTCTCCTCCCCCATCCTCACATTCCCTCCGTTTTTATCACTCCTCTTTGTGCTCGCACCAGTTTCCTGTGTGCGGCTTATTAACTCAGTGTACTGTCTGACAGGTAGATGAGTGGTCTTATAGCTTGGTTGTACCGTTAACCAGATGTGAAAACGCAAAAAATTAGTGTTCACACTAACAAATGCTACAAGATCTGATGGTATGACTCTTATATCCAAGCATGTTGCAGATGTAAGGTATTTAATGGCCCCAAGTGCAACGGGAGGCTCCAAAGACGCATCAAAAATGGGAGAAACACTGATGTTGATTATGAGCTCAGCTACACACCCACTACCTCTGACAAGAAGGGGATTTTTAGGGACTGTGACGCTTTATGAAAAGCAGCCTTTCACCATATATCAGACCCACCCAGCTTCAGAGAAAATTTAACAGATATTACAATTGTCAGCTTTGATCAGAGGTTGAGGTTGTTGGTACAATTGCTGACCTGTAGCTGTATCAGTTTCCACACTCTGACAGCATGAAATAAAAGCTCAGAGAAAGTTTCACATCATCTAAAAAGCTCTTGTCATTTTCTACACTCTGCAAAAGTGTTAAAACACACACGTGTCTAAATTTGAATGTGTTATTATTGGATTCAGTGATATACCAATACAAAGTAGGGTGTAACTGTGAAGTGGATGGGAATGTACGCGGCATTTATTTACAACTGGAAATCTGAAGTCCGGTGTTTATTCATATTTGGCCTCATTTACCACCTGTAACAGAATCCAGTTCAACCTTCATAAGTCACCCGATTAGCAAACAGAGTTCACTTGTGTGTAATTTTCACTCCGAATACATCCAGCTGTTCAGTGAAGACCCCAGAGATTTGTTAATGATCATTAGTGAACAAACAGGACCAAGGAATACACCAGCAAGGCAGGGGTTAAAGTTGTGGTATTGTTAAGGGGGTATAGGAGATAAAACAATGTTCTGATTGTTAAAACTCTCAATGAGGACTGTTTAAATTTATCATCTGAAAATGGAAAAACCTTGACACAGCCATCCTTGTCAAACAGGGGTCACCAACCTTTATGAACTAGAGGATTTTGTCTCTTGCTATCACCATGTAACATTTGTTTGGGCGTTTACACACCTGCTAGTACAGTAGAATCGGTTTGATTGGGTATCAGAATGGCAACATTTGTTACATTTTTAACTGGTGCGGTTCACTTCCGCACTTGTCAGACATGTTAAACGATCCAAACCAATTGGAAAAACCAAGAATCACTGAAGGAAATGACACAAAAATCTCCAAACAAGACATGAGCGCAACTTTCTAAAGCTAAATGTAAACAAACATGGAGTCCTGTTGGATTTTAGTGGTTGAAAGATTTCTCTATTGTCTTTGGTAAAAGACAAAAAGACATTTCTCCTGATAACGCTAGAATCACACATTTGTTTTTGTTGTATTTACCCAGAATTTGTTTATTTAAAAATCCCCATTAGTCTTTACCACAGTAGAGAATATTCTTAAATTGTCCTTTGCAGATATTACAAACAAACGACTGCTTAATGCTTTTGGAATAGTGTTCACATATACATTTGAACCGCACCGGTGTTCACTTCAACCGAACCGAGACCAGAGTTGGCTTTGTTGCGTAATAGAACCCCATCAGAGTTCTATTACGCTTTCACACCTCCCCAGACATATCGGACTTTCTAGACGAGTGAACTTTGGTTTGATTAAACCAAACTGGGATGGGTGAGAATGCATTTTTTTAAAGTTATAAAACCTGCTTGGTTCCTAAAAGAATGTTTCTATAAACATACAGTGGAATGGTGTTGATCAACTCGAGTTTTGTGAAAACTCTTCTTTACGTCTTGCTTGTTTTTCTTGGTTCCTGTGATGAACCAATTAAATGTGCAGATGATAGGTTCATTAGTGGACACATGCAAATCTTCAGAAAACCAGGGAGGCAATTCCGTATTAATGAATCTGTGTTGGTTCAGAGATGTATCTAAAACATGCAAGACAGTCACTCTGGAAAAACTGGAGTGGGTCACCCCAAGTTTAGATCAAAGCATATGTATGCACTAATTGTCTAGTCAAAGTTCAGATCTAAATTCAACTGAGAATTTGCAGCAAAACTTGAAATTTGATGTATGTAGACACTCCACTGAAAAACAGATAAAGGCTCCCTAAATGTACAAAGTTGTTGGAGACATGCCCTAAAAGACTAAACTGTATTTTCAATAATAGGTAGGTTGACTCAAGGTCGTTGAATAAAAGGTCACCCTGCAGATTTTATTTATGTGGAGGATAAAATAATTATAAAAACAAATTCAGTTATTTACTGTTTTGTGTTGGTATCACTAAAAATCTAAATTAATTATCCAAACAATTGCAGTTGCAAAATGACATGAATACTTCTGCAAGACACTATCATAAACGAATTAAATACTGACGTGATGGTGTAGGAAAATGTCTCTGTGGTTCTATGATTAGATATTTAAACAATGAAACTACTAACTTTGCTAACCACTGCATCTGAATGTCACAGATAGCAGCTCCTTTATTTAAACTGGTTGCCATAAAAAGGCCAGCATAAGCAGAGAAGAGTACAGAGAAAGATCAAATGTCTGGGGTTAAACTATTTTGATTTTTAAGTTCTGTGTAAAACTTTTCCCCAAGTTATTTGTTAGCAATTCATCAAATATGGTTGTTGCATTGAGAAAATTCTCATTGAGTTAGTTGAGTATATTTTCAATGAAATTGCAAACATATTGGCAAAGTGGGCCACCCAGAGGCATTGGTAGCGTCTAAAGATTTTTAGGGACACAGAGTATCCCGAGGCAGTCTGGGAAATGTAGTCCAGATAAGCTGCTAGATGCACTGTTGGGGGTTTTCGTCTCCCACTAGACATGCGCCATGTGGTTTTCTGCCTTTGGGACTGAATGAGCTGGCAGACACCATTACTTGTTGACCCAGGGTTGCATTTACTTGAAAGCCTCCATTATAGAATAACACTGTCTCACATATACTGCCTATTAATGGAAGTTCAGGCAGTCTATGGCCAGTGAAGAGTAAAAGCTGAATGGTGACTCCATCAAAGAACATACAGAATTGTTTTTTACACTCACTGGAATTGTTTTTTTCTGTAAATACATACTTGATGTGCCTTAGTGGGAATAAAAAGTACTCTGGCAAATTGCATTGCACACAAGCCACTCCCTATTTAAGTCTTAGAAACTTAAGAGAGAAGTCCTAAAGTTTTTCCTCTGCCCTCAGCAGTCAGTGGCTGCGTTTCTATTACAAATGTGTGCAGAAATTTGTCTAAATTCCGTTAATATAAAAAAAACACAACTTCGCAATTGTTTCAATTAAAAAAAAAACACAATTAGATTCATACGTGAATACGTTTGTTCATGCGATAAGTCATTAAAGAACATGCCGTGCCATCCTCCTCCAATTACTTCCTTTTTCTTCATGGTTTCCGCCAGTAGTAACGTCCTGTTGCTGATCATGTGACTCGTGCAATGCAAAAAAAGAAATAAAGTGTTTCCATTGCATTTTTGTGAAATAAATTTTTACATTTTGATGCAGACAAAAACTCACCTCATTGAGAGAAGAAAACGTATTGAGGGAACAGAGATTTCTTTTTTAATTGGTGTGTTTCAATTAAGCAAATTTTTTGAAACGTCAAATTTTGCTATTATATTGTCAATGGAAACGCAGCTAGTCTGCACGTACTGCTTAAATCATGTGTGTTTCAGACAGTATTTTCTCTGAATGAAAGGAAGATGCACCTAAAATCGTTAAAAAAAAAAAAAAAAAAGTCTCCTTCATGCTCTACTGAACGGAGGGGCCCACAGCATCATTCACGCTGTCTGTTTGACCTCGTTGCTGTGTCTGCTGCATGCTGTTTGTCTTCCTGTTATCCCCATAGCGCCGTGCCCACAAGTGTGAGAGTGTATTCCTGTGCTTTGTGGTTCTGAAAAGCTTTTTCTACACCTGCTATGGCTTGTCTCCAAACTCTGGAACCTTGAGGTTTCCACCCCCCCATCTCAGCCCCTTTCTTGTATTTCTGCTTTTTCAGGCTTCTTTGGCTCTCACTGACAAACCACCGTTAATGCTGACAAGCTTTTTGTCTACAGGCGCTCCTAATTCAACGTCAGGACCACCTTGAATAACAAATGCCTCCACATTGGGGCCACAGTCTGCACGCTGCTTGATTTATGCCGTTTTTTTCCTAGCAGGCGAGATTTGAGCCTTGCTGTGTGTCAGAGTGGAAGCTGGTAACTTCATTGATATTCACTGGTGTCCTCCATGTTTTGTTTTACAGACACTACCCCAAGACAAACTTCACCTGTGTGGCTGATACTCCAGAGAACCTCCGCCTCAAACAGCAGACCAAGATGCAGAGCCAGGTAATCTGGAACTTAGCCAAGCAAAGTATTCATTATTTACCAAATGACCTATTACTCACCTTTTAGGAATTTGCAAGTTGCTGGTTGGTTTGGGTTGAGTTATGCAGGTGTTTTCACACATGTCTGTCTAAGAAATCACGCTTTGTTGGATATTTCTCATTCCCAGTCTCAGTGTTGAGACTTAACAAACTTTGGAAGTGTTCAACTTCTAAACCAAAAGCTAAACAAACCCACAACTTGCAGTGTTTCTATAAATTGTTGCTCCCCTTTCCCAAATTTTGTTTTTGTCACAGTTAAATGTTTCAGGTTATTTAAATATTGGGTAAAGATTATCAGAGTAAATACAAAAATTCATTTAACAAAGGGAAAAAAACCCCATCCAAACTAGGTCTTCACCAATTGTAGTTTTCTGACCGATCACTGATCTTTAAAAAGCCTGACCTGCTGATTCCAAATTTTGGTGATACTGTTTTTTTTTTTTGTCACAAAATATAGCGACAAAGTCACAAAGTTGGCAAGAGTTTATTAACTCTTGATTTAAGAGATTATTAACAGCGCATGTGCAAACGTGGCGTGGTGAGTCAGTCCTCTATCACAGCAGAGCAAGAAGCAAAAGTGGCTAATTTTTTTCTTTTCTATATATTTGAACAAATCTGCAGCTTTTAGACACTAAAACATGAAAAAATTTAGGTTTAAGTTATGTGTCAAGTGTTTGGAAATAATAACTTGGCAGAAAGCACATGTTTTTATCTGGTTGTTGTAGTTTAGCCTTACCCTGAATCAAGACTCATCCACACAGTAGCAGTCAGGAAGATTTTGCTTATTTTCATGGGAATTACCTGGATGAAGTAGAGGTGATTTACCCACGACCGCTTTTGCTATGTCATAGTCGTTGTAATGTTTGACCTATCACTCTGCGTTTTTGCAATGCCGTCACCAGATGAATTTTGATTTTACTGCTGCAGTTTTCCCTCTGTATAAATTTTCCAGTCCAGTGCCCTATTTGCAATGAATTAGCATTGCCTAAAAGCCTTGTGGGAAAATTCTCTATCAGGTCTATTTTTATACATTCCCACTGAATAAATAAAAGTTTTACTCAAACATATTGGAATTATCCTATCTACTCCAATCAGCCATAACGGCTGACGTAATAAACATTGCTCTTCCTGTTCAAAGGTTGTGTTCTGTTGCAAAAGCTTTCATCCTGTCATGAGTCACATTTATTATTATTTTGATACTTGCAAAATAAAAATTTTTACAGACTCAACACACCCCCGCCTTGGCAACAGCACCCGGCTTTAGTAGTAGCACATCAGAGGGCCAAGGAGAATCTGTTTTTACTCTGCAAAAGTGTGTTCTGACTTCAAAAGAGGCACCTAAAAATATAATAATTCAAAAGTCTATAAAAATGATTCAGTCAGCAGCCAGAAGAGCTGCCATCTTAGTAAATTGGAAAATGAGTAAAAAGTGGATTTATTTCCTTCTTGTAGATTTATTACACACACTTACATTGAATGGAAAGAAAAATGTGGTAGAAAAAGCACAAACAGCAAAAATGGCTATTGTTCTGAAAGAATTGTGAACATAATTTAGATTTAGGAGTGAGTCTGAATGTGTGTTGAGTCACTCCCTAACCAGAGATTTCAAAAAGATTCTTACCTGGGTCCAGGAAAAAAGGATGCACTGGGATTTGGTTTGAAAATCAAGGTCCCAGATTGGAGGGGAAAAGTGGAGAGAAACAGAAGCAAAACTGCTTGAAATCCAGTGTGAAATTTCCACAGTGTGGGATGATTTTCCATGTCATCTGCTTTACGTACACGGTTTTTCTGTGTTATCTGTGGAGTATTGTCAAGAGCAGGATGAGGGCCAACAGTTCATGAAGGCTTACTAGAATGACGTCATACTATTAGAGGAGAATAAAGTTGCAATTTTATGAGAATTCAAACACAAGAAATGGCAAAACAATTAAAAACAAGAATGTTGAGCATCTTGTGAAGTTATACTTTAACCATAAGTGTTACAGATAAGGAAATATTGACTCTTTTAACACATCAGCATCAAACTATCACTTGCAGGATTCTGCCGATTGAGGAAGCAGCCGCTTCTATTTTGAAGAAAACCACACGGACTTGAGGTGTATCAGAGTTTTTTAGGGATTTTTTTCCACTAAAACAACTTTTTTCTCTTAATTTTAAATTTTGAAGACATTCTGGTAAAACTGCATTGTTATTTTGCTAATCTTATGACTATATACTCACAATTAAGCAAAAATTCTTGTAGCCTTGCCCTAATATTCCACCGTACAACTCACAAAATCAATCAAGTTTATTTGTACAGCACATTCAGCATCAAATGTGGTTTAAAGTAAAAAAAAAAACACAACATAATAAAGTTATAAAGAAAACGCCATACAGTCAATAATTGGACAAACATTACATTTTGATGAACAAACATTACACATGATTTTGGTGATGACAAAATCATGTGTATGATTTTGTCATCACCAAAATCATGCACATCAAATATGTTGGTCAGTGTTTCATTGTTGGTCAAAAGGCATGATCGAAATAAAAGCCACATTTTCTGTCATTTGTAATTTCTTTTTTCAGAAAAGAAATCAAGAAAACAATTTACTAAAATTAGATCTGGTATGAAAAACTTTAGATTTTATTTTTACGCCATATTGCCATACAAACTTGGAGCAGAGGGGAATAAAGCAAACGTAAAGACCAAAATATCTTATATCTTAGCTAATTATCCAGATTTTATTGCAGAGGGTTGGTGTCTTTCTCCAGCTGGTATGAAACCTCAAAAACCTTTGAGGCTGCCATCTGTGGTTTCACTTCTCTTATTGGCGCTGCGGCGATTGATTGTCATACCTTGGTATTCAAGGAACTTGTTTGTGATTGTGGAAACTTAGGTGCACAAACTGGCAACAAATGCCTCCTCTAGAGACAAAAAAAAGCTCAACTTTAAGAAGTATTGCTATATTAACCTAGACGGAGAGAAGCAGGAGAAGATGTATAAGAAGCTGTGAAGGAGGCTTGTTTTCTCGGCGTGTAGCAGAGAAGAGAGAGTGTTGTGCTGATAGGAGGGCAGGGCTTATCAAAGCGTGGGTCTAATCCAAATGTCATTGTCGGACACTACAGATGAGACAAGGGGTGTGTGTGCGCGCGTGTGTTTGTGTGTGTGAAAGAAGGGTGTTCTGTGAAGTGGGGATGTCGGTCATATGGAGAGGGGGGTTAGTTAAGAAACTGTGGGACAGATGGTGTTTTTTCTATGTGGGCCTTTCAGCTAAACATCCCCCATCATAAAGGAAGCATGTACAGTAGAAACCAGATATTTACATACACTGAATAAAAAGACACACACATTTTTTTTTCTTACTGTCTGAAGTTAAATGGGACCAAACTTTTATTGTTTTAGAGTAGTTAGAATTACCGAAATTATTTCTATCTGCAAACATTTTAAAAAAATTGTTTGCATTTGAAAAGTTTTCTTATTTGACTTCAGTGAGAAAAAGATGTGTGTATCTTCTTCTTCACTGTATGTAAAATCTGATTTCAACTATATGAAGATTGCAAAGCTTTCTTTTTTTGTTGTTGTTTTTAAATGTTTGTTGCTCCATAAACCGATACTTAGAAACTTTTTCAGTGACAACATTTAAAAGAAGGAACTTCATTTTCTGCTGTGGTGTCAAAATACATCTGTTCTGAAAAAAAAGTGAAGGTTGTTTTTGAAAAGCTTCCTCTTCGGTGCGGAGCTTCTATGAAAATATCAGAATAACAACTCTTAATACACCTTTTCTTTTATTCAAAAGGTTCGTTACATACAATATTTTAACTTGCCTTTGTGTCACTGGAAGAAAGTTGAAAGGACTTGAAGAAAACAGTAACTGTATTCAGCTTCTCATCCCCACCGTTCATGGTGCTGTGTTGCTAGAGGAACCCTATTGCTATGGCAGCAGGGTAGAGGTTTGTCACACCTCATTACAAGACTTTGCGGGGGAAAACTGAAAGAAAAAGGGCAAAAAAAAGAGAGAAATGAAGAAAGCAGACTGAATGAATCGGAAGAAGCGATGAACCAGGCAAAAAAAGAGGTGTGCAGGTTAAAGGAGGAGATAAAAGCAAAACCCCAAGAAAGAGAATGCTGCAGGAATGCAAATGGAAGGAGGAAGGATGAAATAAAAGCTTTAGATCTCTAGGAGGAGTTTCTGACGCTGTTAAAGCTTTAAAATATGAATGAATGAATGAAAGAGGAAAAGTCGTGGGTGGGGAAAGAAAGCAAAAATGTGATTGGCGCAGAGCGAGCAGGGGTGTTGACCCTAAAAGACAAAGGAGATGGGTTTGGGAAATTAAACGAGACTGAGTCAAGACCGCTTTATTCCTAACGTGTCCCTTTTTCAGGGTTTGAATTTCTGCTGAAGTTATATTCTCGTGGTTTTTCGCAGTTCCAGACGTCACAGAAGACTGACTGAAGCATGGGCGTATCGCGCTGAATCATGTACGCGCTCAGATTATGTGTGAATCACAGCCGTGTCATCTCATCACAAGGCGTCAAAAGATTAAAGGGGGATTGGTCAGCAGTCTATTAGGCCGTGTCACACATTATTTAGACATCCGAGAGGGGGGTAGGTATTTGTTTCCTGGTTGCAAACTGCAGCCACCTCATGCAGGGAGGTTAGACCGAGACGGGGTGGTTCAAAAATAACACCTGGTAATGCCTTCCTGTTTCATCTTCAGCTGGAGCTCTCCGTTTTGAGAAAACTCACGGGTAACAGTTTGTCTTACTGCTGGTGTTGCCTGGGCTGGACATTTCCTCCTTTGCCCTAAGGGTCAGAAACGGGTGGGTGGGGTTGGAAATGCTCACTCAAACACCGTTTGTCACTCACTACCTCTCGTTTTGACCATATATGGTTGCCGACATGTCCTGCATGGAAGGCCTACACTCCTAAGCAAACAGGAAGTTGACGTCATCACAGAAAAACTGAGCGATACGCGACCCACCTTGTTCTGCTTGCACACATGAAGCACACACAACTCACTGCGTTTTATATCAAACATAAATTGCGGCTGTTTTATCGGCACGACTTCCTGGTTTAATAGAAATGTCAAAACCACGTTTACTGTAATGTCAAACTATAATAGTAACAATGTGGGGCGTTTTTGTTTGTTTTTTATTAAACACACCAATTAGTGCATACAAAACAAACATTAGACTAACAAACAAAGGTATTGATCTACAAAATAAAAACCATTTAGATAAGTGAATGAACAAAAAAACAGGGTGTACATAAAAATGAATACATGTAGGACAAAGACAAAACACAGAACAATGTGTTGGTTTAGCAAATATGTAAGTATTTCAATTTATCTAAAATTACTCAAACCTCCTGCAAATTAGGTTTATTACCATAATTCACATTTATTAAGGGATGTGTGTTTTAAGAAAATTACACAAGGACAGTTTAGTTAAATAAAATTAATACCCACTGCTCCAAATGCAGGAAGCAGATGACGGCACAGGGCATTCTGGGTAAATGCAAACCAAACAAATGCTGGAGAAATGATTGTTGTGTTTTGCTGACGACCAAAAAGAAATCCTACAACCACTAAAATGTGAGGTCTACTTCATTTTAATTTACATTTCATGAAGAAGGAAGTTGTGCTTATGTCTTCCTCTTCAGTTTTTTTGTCGTTTCCTGCAGTGGTTCGTGGTGCAGCGCCTCCACAGGCCGTGAGGGGGACAGGTTTTTCAAATGGTTTGGTTCGTTTCACACAGTACAGTGTGAAAGCGAAACGCACCAGCTGAAATATTAATATTAATATAATAGGCTACTAAGGCTTTGTTTCAAAACAAGTCCTGGACTTGAAATCTTAGGAAAAGCTCTGTTGCGATTAAAAAATGTCCACCACCCACATAACCCCAAGAACATAGGATTTTGTGTTTTAATTTGGAGACACATTTTGTAATATTTGTTCTGCCAAGCAATTTAAATAGTTTGCTTTGTTCATTGTAAACAGCTGCTAGTTTGTACATTTTGCCAAGTGTCCCACTTTGCTGTAACATTTTAACTTGTTGCTGTTTTCTAATAGTGTGAAGCTGTAATAAATCCAGCCGGAGAACATTTTTCCTGCATCTATAAAAGTCTTTTATTAGCACAATAAAACCCGGAACTGACCAATTACAAACACTGGAACCAAGTGGTTATGAGGTGGAAGCTAATCCCAACTATCTGCTTTCTGTTGGAAATTTCTTATGCTGAAAGAATCTAGGTCAAAGCATCCATAAATTATAATCTGCTCTGTATTTGTTGACTCACAAGCATCCATTTGGAGCAATTTTTCACCCCAAACGTGTGTTCCACACTTGGTGGTTTTTAATCGTTTCCTCCTTTCTGACATCTTGTCGCACAGGTTCACTACAAGGAGGACTTTGAGAAGAATAAAGGCAAAGGTTTCAGCGTGGTCGCCGACACGCCAGAGCTGCAGAGAATTAAGAAAACGCAGGACCAGATCAGCAATGTAAGTGTTGACAGCAAGGACCACTAAAACAAATCACCATCAACTTGAGAAAACGGTTTTATAACCTTTTGAAGACGATGTGCAATGAACTGATTAATTTTGTTTCTCATGCAAAATAGAAAATTCAATTTGTGGTTGTTGACTAGTACATGCCGACTGAGCTAAAATGAGCTTGTTGGTTCCTTTTATTAAATTTTCTAACCTCAATCTAACCCTTCTGTCAAATTAGGGTTGTTAGGTGTTATATTTCTTTGAGTCATCAGAAGAAACTGCAGAAGCAGACATTTATTGTTGTTTTGCAAGATTTTATTTACAGTGGGCCCTCGAGAAATCAGTGAATACTTGAGAGATCCTCTAAAAATCCTTAATATTGCTTATTTTACTTGTTTTAACACCAGATATATGCACAGTAGAAGCCATTTTAGCACCACCTCAAGAGCTAATATCTACAGTGTTTCTTATTTCTGCTCAGCCAATCAACACCAGGGAAAATAAATGATGCTCCTCGATTGGGTAGTTCGCAGGTATTTCAGCATATTTTATATATGCTCTCCAAAAGAAAAACAGCAACAAGACAAATTTTCTGCAAATAATTTAGTTAAGTTTTGCAGAAAATCTGCAATTATTTTACCAGAAATGGATGGGAACCCACTGCACTCTAGTACTTTTAAAACTGCTTCAAGAGATGAAAATCTAGACTTTTTCATAAGTTGTACCTTGTCTCACCTCTTTTCTTCCACTAAAATTGTTGATTTACCGTTTTTGTGTGAAAACAGGAGTGGAAATTCATCAAATGTTGACTTCCTTTCCCCAGTCTCTCCTCAAAGTCCTCCACAAAGGCCTTTATTTTAATGTAAAACAGACTCGCACACAAAACACATCATTACACACAACCGGCTCTGCACCGGCCTCACTAATGACATAATTAGTGTTGAGGGTGATGGGTAATTGCTGCTTTCATGCAATGAAAGATCCTGCTTGTCTGAGATCAAGGAAGTGTTTACGGGTGGGAACGATGCACATATATATTACATGTATATATGGATGTACACACACAAGCCACATCTGTTTAACAGAAACGCTGATGGGGTTCTGAGTGAAGTGCTTTTAGTTAAAACTGATCAGACATCTGCTTGCAATCAGTCCGTCATTTGCAGCCGATCATTAAGGAAGAGCTACACTTTCCTGCTGTTTTGCGTTTTTTTTTTTCCTCTCCTTTCCTCCATGAAACACATCTTCAGTTGTTGTCAAACAGCGAAAACAGAGGACTATATATCTGAGGAGTTTTACTTATCACATTAAATCCACACAGACGCTATCTGTTCAACCTGCTCCCTCAAAATAAGCTAAAATAATCTCCCTCACACACTCCTTCTTAGCATATTGCTCTCAAGAACAGCGACTGTGTTGTCTCACTCACTAGCTTCACTGTTCTTGGACAAACACTGTCATCCCATCCAGTCTGCGAATACACTCTCTGCTAACGCCGGCAGCATAGTGGGCCCTTTGAGATGGGGGCGTTTGAATCTTGACCCAGACACTGTGAGTCAGTCTGTTACCAGCCTGGTAATAAGACGGGTTGGATATTCAGCCCCAGTGCCATCACTCTAGTGTGTTTTTATCATGCAAAGCAGAGGTTGCCAATATTAATCAGTTATTGACTTGCAGAAGTATTAATGCATTCAAGAATACTGCAAACAAACTTCAGTGCATTTTTATTGGGATTTTGAGTGATCAACAAAAAGTTGCGCATTTTCTTTTTTTTTTAACTCTTAATCACAAACTACTCTTGTGCATTTTTCTTCTACTGTCTTTTACACTGATACAATTAAATAAAACCATGTGCATGAATTCCTGCCTAGCAACCTGGGCAAGGGGAGTGTTATTTAAAGGGCCAGTATTATGTGTGTCATTTTATAGCATAATCAACTATGTTTACTTCAGTTGTTAAAAGTGTCATATGTATCAAATACAATTTAAAATGAAATTTACTTCCTGATAAAACACCCTGAAATTGGATTTCTGTTTCTTTAAAAACTCCTGTTCTTTCTGAAACTCTGTCTTCAGGAAGTCACCGCAACATCGCTCCTCCATTAACCTTTTAACAACGTTTTTACCGGCGTTGCACTGAGAAGTAGTTCATACGATAAGCTCTACTGATGCGCAGTTCAACCAGGTGATTGCTAATTGTTTCTGGCTAGTCTGAAGGAGCTGAGTTGGGATTGCAGGAGAGGGTTGCTCTGCGAGGCAGTAGCTCCGAAGCTTGGAAACTGCAGCTCTGACAGTAAATTGTCCCAGAATTTACTGCAATAAATATTATTGTTTTGCTACCATTTTAATGTAATAGTTATGGCATAACAATGCAAGTACATCGTCAGAAAAATAGATAAACTTTAATTCCTAACAAAAATTGAACACTGACACTGGAAGACATTTTAACTATCTAAAATAAATGAACAAGGCAACAGAAACGACAAATAAAATGGAACCTCTGTGAACAAGATTCCCCTTCAAAAAAAAAATAAAATTTGCTTAAAAAAGGGGACTAGTTGAGACCAGAATGAAAGATTTTGTCATCCAATCATTGGTAAAAAAGAGAGACACAAGAAAAACAATTATGCAAATGGAAATTATCCATCTTGTTTTAATTTGGCATGTGATTAATTGATTATTGTGACAGGCTTAATCAGTGGGACAGATAATAATGTTTATAGAGGAGAGGTAAGATAAAAACCTTACGAAGTTCTGCTTGGAGTTACACCATTAGAAAGGGGATGGCCGCATCAGGACTTTGCAAATGTTATTTCACATGGAAATAAAATTTGGTGAGAGTTGAGAGTTTAGCCAGAGATAAATAAAAGGGCAACCCTGGAAGAAAACCATAATGGAGGCTGGAAAACCTCCACAACAGACTGGTTTAGATCAGGAGTGTCCAAACGTTTTGGGCCAAAATCATCAGGCCAAGAAAATAAAAATCAATTAAGATCTAGCAAATAAAGTAGACAGATTTTTTTTTTCTCATCTTACACCCACACTTGACTAGAATGTTGCATATTTTCTGTATTATAAGAAAGGGATGTGATTTTTCAAATTATTTTAGGCCCAGTTCAATAAATTAATTTGGTTACTTTCTTTCAAAATGCTTGCTATAGTTAGCCAAGTTTAATAAATTAAATTAAAGCTGATTTGGGTGCAGAAAAGTCGACTTCTCAGTAAAAGTCTCAGGATAGACGTGGCTGTACTTATTATCAAAGTTTGGTTATTAAAAGACAAATACTTAACATTTTCCATTGCACAAAAACCATGTCTGTAATTATTTTACCCTGATTTAAAATAAAAAGTTTAATAACCAAATTTACATCGTTCTTGTTGGGGTTGTGGCACAAAAGCTCAGCCTAAGGGCCACAAATGGCGCCCAGGCCGCACTTTAAACAGCCTTTGTTTAGTTAAATAATCCAATTGAGTCTTGAAATATGATGAGGATGACCTCAATCTACCTAAAAAATTATCTGTGAATAAGACGTAATGAGATAAGAGATGAAGAAAACTCTTCATCCTTGCATTTTACTGTCATGCTCCACTAGATGTTGGTTTTCTGCATAAAGTTGCAATTAAATCCGTTGAAATTTGTGAGTTTTGTAAGGCGCTACATGTCACTGCACCTCCCTTGTGTATCTTTGGTTTTCCCATACTTAATCTTATTTTCTCACCCTGAATTTTTTAACTTCTGCTTTTTTTTTTTTTTTTTTGATCTGCCTTTGCTTCATGATGTGTGTGGGTTGTCGTGCAACTCTGACCTCACAATACTTCCGGCTGTGGAGATGTCATTTCCTCTAAGCATCAAGCTGCTTCCCCAGCCGTGGCAGCACGTAGCGCACCCCACCTATCAGCAGAGGGAGAAACTAAGACACAGGAAGTGGGAGCCCTCTGGTGGCTGGAAAATGAACTGACAGGCTGTGCAAGGGGGAAAAAAAACTCCATGCAAGATTGAATTTGACGGTGCATTGTCCATGCCTGATGTGAGCTGACTCACCGTTTGTGTATTTCAGATCAAATACCATGAGGATTTTGAGAAGATGAAGACTGGAGCAGATGCTCCATATCAGCCTAGCAACCCCAACCAAGGTATTTATCCTGCAACTCGACACATAAATCATCAGACAAGCAGTCAGAAGTATAGCTTCAGGGTAATTTACTGCTTTTTTTTTTTTTTTGATGGATTCACTCACTTCCCGCCTTTCAGGGGTTTTTGTTGCAACTTTTTCATCGCCCAGCTATAAATAACTGCATTCGTTTCACAATCCGGACGGCAATCATAGTTCCACTTTAAATCGTTTAAACATTTACTCTTATTGCTCAAGTGTTCAGTTAGAAACTTTGGGATAACAAACATGAAACATACTGACACACTCACTGATTTGTGGAGCCCCCTAGGGGATCTGGCAGAGAATTTCCCACGCAATAATGTACTCGTTCATTCATGCAGCATCTTGAATACAGAAAGTCTTTCTGCTGCAGATTTTTGTAAAGTTTTTCTGTGTACATTAATTTTTGTGAGATATCTGAAGTGTCAGATCTTCAAATGCGCCACAAACTTATGTGCGAAAAGCAAAACAGGTCAGTCATGTCTCAGACATAAACAGAATTTGTCTGTAAGAAGGAAAACAGTTTTGATTGTGTCTTTTTCATGTTGGTAGTCTAAATGGTTGATGAAGGTCCGTTTTCATGCACAATCCCATCTCCACCTTACACAAACAAGAACACACAGCTAATAGGCTGGTTTTCAACAGGTTTCTGCACCAAAGACTTAAGAATGTAAATGCGCATTTTCAGAGGCGTTTTAAAGGTGAACGAACATCTGTGCAATTTTACATTGGCATTTGTTATCGCCATGGCTGAATACAAAACAGACCAGGGTGCATTTGCTAATTTACTGCAAGGGAAAGAAAAAAATGCAGCCGCAGCAGCAGCTTAGTGGAAAAGATCCAGCGTGATGAGTCAGATGGCTGGTTTATTTCACATGCTTGATTTGCAAATTCAAACAGAGATGTATTGTTTAGATGTTGAGCAATAGGGAAGTTAACAGCTTTTAAATATTGCCTTGACTTGCTGTCTTTTTCTTTTTTTTTTTCAATCCATCGTTCTCTAAAAGAAGCAGCTTGATCCAAACTGTAAGACATTTAGAAGGTATTTTTCTTTGAATGTGCACATTTATAGCAGCTGATTCCTGCACAGCTTCCAGCAGGTGCTGTGCTTCAGATTTAGCTCTCAGGAATTAGCTTGCAGCTCATTAATGTGCCCTCCTTCACCTTTCTTCTTCTCCTTTTTATCAGGATCTTACCAGCAGCCTGCAGCCTCCCAGAACTACCACCACTATGAGCCTACTCCTGAACCAGTGCGCGAGGCGGCTGCTGCTCCTCCTCCCAGTTCTGGGGTGAGAGCATTAGCGCATTTCATTTAAAAATGTTTTATTTCTCTTTTGGTCTGCAACTGATTATTTTAATCAGTTGCCCTGACGATTAATCGTATAAAAATTGGCACTTTCTGCTGATTTTTTTTTTTTTTCATTTGACCATTTAAGCCTTTTTATGCAAAAGTAGACGATGAAAATAAACAAATAACTAAATTCCTTTTTTTTTTAAGAAAACTAAAATGTTATTGCTTAAAATGAAATAAGGATTCTTTTAATGATTATTTGTAGCAAAGGATGCACCTGCAGCTAATAAAAGTACTTTTAACATCAGAAGCTGAGTGCTTGACCGACCATCAATGCTCAGTAAAGGGCTGATCCGGTGATTATTTTCTGATTAATTAATTGGATAGCAAAAGGGGCTTAGTAAGAGATTTTTTTATATATATATATTTCTTTTAAAATTTGAACCAGTTGAAGCTAAAACTGCGACTAGATGAGTTCTTGGTAGAAAATATTTATAGATGAAGGTTTTTGTTCGGATTGCAGGCCTCATTACAGCCCTGAGTAAATTGTCTTTTTTTTTTTTTTTAAGTCTGCATACTGCAGTTAACGATTAATCAGTTACTAAATTGATTGACAATTATTTCAACTAATTAACTATTGATTGATCATTTTTAGCCCTACTTCAGTTCTTTATAGATCAAGTAAAATAAATCTTTTGTGAATTCTGTTGCGATGTGAAAGGAGTCTCTGGTTCAGCCTGAACCACTGTGCAAGTTTTAAACAACCAGCTTTATTTTTTTATTTGAAATGTTTTATCAGTTTGTTTTCAGTTAAGAAAGTTGGTCGGCATTTTGTGTAGACAGTGCAAGTATTGTGGGGATTTTTTTTTTGCTAGAGATTGGCGTGAAATGTGAGAGATTCGTTTGTGTCGTCCTTTACGTTAAACGACGCTGCAGAATTCTGGTTGTTATTCGTCCTTCTTGCACAACTAGCTTGTTACGGCTGTTTTCTCCCTTTTGCAAACAAATGTTTACCCGACGGGGTGAAAACTAGAACGTTTTCTGTTTGACACCTTCTTTTCTGCAAAACAAAAGAAAAAGAATGCGACTATCCAGTTTCCTGATGGAAAACCTGCTTATAATTACTTTGTTTCATACTTTTCAATCTTTTGACACTTTTTAAGACGATGCTGTCATAACTCTACAACTAATAAATGTTTTTTAATTAATTTCTATTTAAACAATTGCAGGTCTGTTAACCCTTAGAACCAGGAAGTGAGCATTTCATATTTGAATCTCTGTTGTAAAACATCGCTGCGGGCACATTTGCAAATTTCGTATGAAGAACATTTTCTTCTCCGGCAAACTGACTTTTATTTTACTTAAATTTTTTTTTGCCTGCAGAAGCGATACAGAGCAGTGTACGACTACAATGCTGCCGATGACGACGAGGTGTCTTTCATGGACGGAGACATGATCGTAGATGTGCAGCAGATTGACGAAGGCTGGATGTACGGCCGCGTGGAGCGCACCGGCCAGCAGGGCATGCTGCCCTCCAACTACGTGGATCAATGTTGAATGATTGGGGGGAAAGAAGTAAAGTAAAAGAGAGGAGAGAAAGAAAGAAAAGGAGGGAGGGAAAGAAGGAAAGGAAAAGCCCAGTGCCATCTCATCTTTACACTGCTTTCTCTTAATTTTACTCTGGTTCCTTTAAAAAAAAAAAACAAAAAAAAAAACTGTCCCACGACCTTTAACCTCCTTCGCTCTGCATCCCTGCTCTGCTCTCACTGTCCGCCTGCCTGCTTCATGTCTGTCCGTCTGTGCCGAAGTCTCTGCTTCCTCTCTGTCCGCTCACATTGAGAATAAACATCAGGTCACACGGCGACATCACTTGCCAATCCTGACGCGCGTAAATACAGAGAAAAATACAAAATAAAGTTCCCAGCAGTCAGTCAAACTGCAGATATCGTGTAAAAACAAAAGTTTTCGTCTTTAATTATGGCTCAATATTTTCCAGACTGGAAACAGTGTTTTATCTCAGTCTATCAGTTATAAGCTTGAATATTTTTTCCTTTTATTTTTAATTTTTTTTTTTTGACTTGTGTACATTCCTTTAACTTCAAGCTCTGTGGCACCAATCAGCCTCACAGATCAGAGAGGTTTCAACGGTTTGCTGGGTGTTTGCTGTGAAACTGGAACATTAGTCTAACTGAAGAGCCCCTCCTGCCGCTCACACACAGGAGGGATCAGGGACAAGTTAGGGAACAAAACCTCTCAAATCCACCTCAACTTAGTGCGATTATACTGTGCATACGCCCTTACTCCTGTTTTTGGAGCTCCGCATATTTATCTGTTTATTAGAAGAAGGAGAAGAAGAAAAAACCTTCCTCTGATATTAGAAAAATCACTAATAAAGAAATGGTTTTATAAAAGTGAGGGCCAAGCACAACTTTGTATTGTGATTCTCTTAATTTTATTTTTTTTTTCTCCACTGTTTGTGTAAAACATTCCCGTCATTTGTTTCTATTTAATGTGAGAAAAATCCTTTGCTGTGTTAAATGTTGTTTATCTCATTGCTGTTCTTCTTTTGCTCTTCTTTTTTTTTTTTTTTTTTAATTGAAACTGTCGGTGTGTTTAAATAAAGTAAAGAATTGGTTTTGGGACCCAAAACAAAAGAGGTTATCATGATATTGGATCAGATGTTGGAGTTGTGATTTTTTTTCTTTATTAAATGTTCTTTTTCAGCTCTATCTTGCGGGTCGATCCTAAACTTTTTTTTAAATTTTAATTTTAAAGCTTCTGCCTGCGAATGAAATAATAAAGGTTTTCTGTTTATGAGTTCAATTTTGAGCCTTTCACACTCAAACTTTAACAGAAAGATGTTCGCTTGCGTCTGGCTTCCCCTTTTCTCTCCCATGATGCACTGTGAGCGTCACAGATTCGAGCGATCGGGGCAGGTGCGATGGGGTCAGGGGTCAAACTTGTTCAGCTTTTTTGACATCAATGATTTCATTATGTAGCTAGATGGCATTGTATAAATGTATATGCATCATAAAGTGCTCTGGGAAGTGGCTTGCCTGCAGGAGAAGATGGTTTATATATATATTTTTTTGCAAATGTGGGGCAGTAATTTGATTTTAAAAGTCGACACACGGAAAAGTTAGTTAGTGACGAACATCCTCGAGGTCTCACAAATCTGCGACATGACGTTTCTGATGAAAAACGAGCACTGGATCAGATAAAAACATCATCTTCACCGTGTTTATAGATCATGTGATTGAACTCAAATTCTCCTCAACTGAAGAAAAAATGGAGGACATGATTTCAGGCCTAATAGTTGCTCCCCATTTCTCTGCTGATTACATCGAGTCCAGCTTGTTTTGTCCCCAGGGTGCGACTGTCTGTTTAGATGACGGGGTTGTTTGAATGTGGCTCAGGTTGGATTTGCAAAGTGTTGTTATGATGGAAGCATTTTGGGTTTTGACGGGGGACAGACGCTCTCTTCCCCCCAGCTTGTGGCGCAGGGCAAGTTGAGCTAAATGCCTCTCCTGCACCCTGACTTCACTACTGATCCGTACGCCGCTCCTCCCAGTTTATATCTTTTTCCTCCTTTCCTGCTGCAGAGCCTCTTTCCTTCAGCCTTCGTCTATCATACTGGTTATATACTGTAGACTTCTCAGAGTGAAATCATGTTTATCCACAGTTGCAGGTTTAGCACCCCGGACAAGTTTTGTGCATTCCATATTAAACTGTTTTTGTTTTTGGTATGATTTTATTAAATGGAAAAAAAAGAGGATATCTCATGCATATTGTCATACACGTGTGTATTGAAAAGTCAAAATACTCAGATTAAGGACCTGATATCATCTCCTTTTGCCCTGTTACAGCACTTCAAATTGTACTTATGATTCTGCAGATTCAATAAAATGTCATTTTTTTTCTCAGACTCCTCTTTGTGCCTGGTCACAGCTTTCAATCTCCTAAAAACAATCTTTTTGCAATTGGCATGTAGGCCAAAGGACTAAATTTTGTCTCATCTGATCAGAGCAACTCCTTCCATGTTCTGTTATAATTGGTTTCCCTCCATAAAATATGAATCTGAAGCTTTTTGTGAGTTATGAATTTAATTTTGCAAAGCATAAAACATTCTATATGAAGGATTTGTAAACTTTACAACCTAAAAAGACATTTTGCTCTCAGAACAGCCAAATAAAATGTCCTTAGAGCTGCAAATGTTACAGATGTGGCTACAGCTAATGATTATTTTAGTAATCAATTAATTATTCTGATTAAGCAGATAAAATCTGCATTAGAAGTTTTTTGTTTTTTTTAATCTTAGGTGGGTTTTTTCATGCACATCACTGGAATGTTTTGCCTGCTTGCACCTACCGTCAGAGGGAAATGGCAACTGCTGTATTTTACTTAGTATGTATTTGTTTTTATGTAATTATAGTTTAAACGATCATTTAATTAAATACTGGATAAATTAAATGACCAATTTATCTTTTTACAGCAATGTCCAAGATGAGGCCTGTAAAAAAAATAAATAATAAAAATTAAAAAAAAAGCCACACCAAAAAAACATATGCATTCAAAATAAACTCAGATGCAATTCAGTTCATTTTGTTTTCCATTAGCATTAAATAGAACTAATGGCTCGATGTTAAATTGCTTTTTTTGACATTATTGTAGAAAAGTATTTCAGATTTGTTGCTAAAATATATATATATATATATATATATATATATATATATATATAAAAGAATTGTATTTAATGTGTCTGACACATTAAATACAAGCATAAAACATTATTTTAATCAAAAAGTATTTTTTCTGAATTCGCAGCAACAATGCTGTAAATATTCACAAATTTGTTTACAATTTTATTTATATTTTATCAAACTTTAAAGCATTTCTTCAGATGTTAAATAAATATTAAAAACTTTGATCCACGGAAGAAAAACGAACGCTTCTCTTTGTCTCGGAAGTGGGCGTGGTCTTTTCCCCCCCCCGAGTTCCCGCCGAGGTGTTCCGATCTTCTCCGATTCCTTCTCAGGCGTCGCAGCTGCGTGTTCTCGCATCTTCACTCTCCATCCCGCAGCGCTTCCACCATGGTGGACATACTGCTGTTGATGTTTTTCGCCGTCATGGGTCTCGTCTTCCTCTCCTACATCATCTACATGCTGTGATGAGACGATCTGCGGAACGGAGGCGGAGTTTTGTCCCTCCTGCTTCCCTGCTTACCGCCATGCACAAAGGTAAGTTGCTGCTTAGCTTGCTTCAAAAAAGGCGTAACAAATGACATGCATGATGTAGAAGGAGGCCTAAAATACTAACAGAGATATTTAAAAATAAAGTTATTCCACAATACATTTCTCAAAAGGCTGAAGCAGCTGCCCAAAAATGTCTCATAGTATTGAACAGTTAATTTTATTTGACTTCATATTTTAATGTTATTGATACATAATATTGATCCAGGACCTGAAAATCAAAGGAATAGGCTAATATTTACAAATATTAATTACTGATTACACCATAAATCTCTGATTTTACTAGATACTAGTAGTTTTTGTCTTTACAGTTAATCCCAAATTCATTCATACAAATGGGAGATTTAGGTTTAAAGTATGACGCCTTCTTAGGGCTGTTGCAAATAGAAAAAATTAGTAAATTCTCAAAGATTTTCTAAAAAATATCAAGTAAATTCTTAGTTTGAAAAGTCCAAAAATTTTCTAGGATAACTGAAATTTAAACATTGAAACTTCCTTTTCTAAATTTGTTTTTTTTTTACTTTTCAAATTCAGAAATTTTTCAAAAGTGGAATTTCTTTGACTTTTTAAAATCAGAATTTTCCAAGTTTTCTTTATTTAAAAAAAAGTTGTTTTCTTTATTCTGACATTAATCTCAAAATTATTGAGTGTTTTCTAGCTAATTTTTACATCTTTTTTTAATAATTGCAATTATTTGTCAGATTAATAGTGCCTTTTGAAAATAACTGTAAAGCAGGTATTAAACATACTTTAAGCCCACATTTTTGTATTAAATATGTTTTTTAATGTTGTGGTAAAATCTTATTTTATAGGTCATGTTTTCATTACTGTAAGAAAGAAAGACTTTCTGGAAATAAAAAGAAAAAGAGTTTTAAGATTTTAAACATAAAAAAAGAACTCAAATTAAATTTCTTCTGCATTTCTGGCTACAGGAGACAATAAAATTGGCTTTAATTCATGTTTATTATTTAAAGAAAATATTTTAAGTTTTCTTTTATTTTTAACTCAATTCTACGTATCATACGACAAACCTCGATGCTTTGTTTTTTCACATCAAGCTTTACCTTTTTCGTACTTTTCAGACTGAAGAACCTCATGCAGGTCATGATGTTTCCCCTCTCAGCTCTCAGACGGAACATGGGGAACCCAGAGGGAGGAGAATGGACAACACCTTTCTGTCTAATATTATTATTTTTCCAACATGTGTGGCCTCACCTCATCTCCTACAACATTAATCCAGTTAATCTATCAATATGAATTCAGGATGATTTCTTTCCTGCTCTTTTATTAATATTAGCAACAGATGACTCATTATGCTGCGTCAAAAATAGCTCATTTATTGTTTTTGTTCCATCTGTTAGAAAAATCCTTGTTAATTGGTATTCGTGATGTGTTTACAGATGCACTGATAATCAGCTAAGATATGTTTCACATGGTGTTAATTAAAAATGATTTAAATACAATAAATTGCTTCTTTATTGATTAATTTTAAGGTAAAGTTGAGTTTAGCACTAGCTACTGCTAAGTATCATTAGACAGAGCTACTTAGCTAATATTAAGTAGCATTAGCGAATGTTGTATTAAAATAGAACAATTTAGCTTTTTCTTTTCTACAAGTTAAAATTCCAAATTTCTGACATTAACATAAGCTTTTTGCATCATTTTATTTCACGTTTCCTGTAGTTAATGTCTGACTTTTCTGGCTTTGGTTGAGAAATCGATTAAGTTTACCCTAAATAATCATGAGTTCCTTTGTTGATTCCTTCTTTTTTTTTTTTTGAAGCAGTCTTTTGTTGGACAAAAGGCAAATCCACACATAAATGATCTCCAGACATAGTGATGTCATGTTCACCGTCCTTTTTTCAGTATTTTTTGATAAATGTATTTCCACATAACAAGCTGTACTCAGTACAATTTGCCACCATTGAAACTAAAGCAGTAAGTGTTATGAAAAACAAGATTTCTCTGTGTTTTAGTGTAATATCCCATTCAGTTTTAATGTTTCTAACCACAAGAGCTTTGTGACAAAGCTTTGGGAGTGTCCATTTGCTAATGGACTGCATGTCTTTTGTCGTCCTGCAGGTGGTGCTGTTCTACTGAACAGTGAACCCTCGCTATAACGCGGTTCGCTGCTTCGCGTATTTTTCGTGCAGTGTTTTTTTTCCCACAGTGCATTGTGTTCTGCGTCCTGATTGACCGTATGATTGGCTAAACAGTCTCCGCGCTTCTTCTCTACCTGTGTGCCAATAACGTTACGGTATTTAAATATACGTAATACAGATTGGCCATTCAGGAGATGGAAACTGAAACTTTGAATGCCTGCTGGAAAAAACTGTGGCCAGAGGCAGAGCAAAGCCCGACCGGAGATCCATCGCTCTGCCGTAGATACAGCTGTGAATCTGGCAAAACAGCTTGGAGGAGAAGAAGTTACTTGTAAGTTATTGTATTATTTTAAGTGTACCAAGATATTTAAACTGGAAAGTAGACAGAAATACTTTGTGATATTTTATGTTTTTGAAGCGTAGCCGGACAAATACCAGTGCTTCAACTCAAATACTTACATTTCCACTTTTGCCTATTTATAACAGAGAGTTTAATGCAACACTGAAATATGTGATTCTGACAGTTAAAATTTGGAGAGAACCAGGAAGTCCAAGATGTTCTTTATACCACATCAACAAGGAAGATGTTGTGTCTTATCTGTGAACTACTGACTGGCAATAAAGAAAGCAGATATCATGTAAGTCACTCATCACATCGACTGAAGGTGTAACAAAAATATCACTGCAAAACCTGCAT
>CAEGAE010075174.1:0-89806 GCA_903067095.1 Girardinus metallicus
AAGAGAGGGTGGTGGAGGTGGTATAGAAGAAACAAGAAAAGGAGAGAGGGGGGTGGGGGGGGGGGGGGGGGGGGGGGAGAACGAAAACAGAATGCCCCAAATCTACTACACAGCAGGTTCATTTTCATCAAAGATTGGCAGCTTTCATGAGATGGTAATTTTTCATGGGGGGAGGGAGGGATGGTATCACACTGATCTTTACAAATCCATTTGGTCAGACTGCATTTTACATTAATAGGAGTGTGGGAGGCAGCCTCCGAGATACATGCATAATGACTCATTTAAAATCTTAATCCAACCAGAGGCCTTTAAACTCTCAACTTTTCAGAGTTAAATCAAAACTTGGGATTTCCATGCATCTAGAATCTGTAAGTAACTTTGGAAATTTACACATGAAAGGTATTTTATATGATCTTTGTATAGTTTGGACCCAGAACAACCACTACAAAAAAGTGTACAAAATGTATTAATAATAAAGAACGCAAATGTAGGATGTAGTCAGCTTCCAGTCAATCAAACTCAGGGCAAACGCATCAAAGAAAACAGGAAGTGGAACATTAGCATATCAGAAGTAATCAATGGAACAAAAAGGTGGCCTGCAGATGATAGAACTGGAACTCATTGGGGTGAGAGAGAAAGATAGAAAAGGGTTCCCAATTACCGGACATAGAAGAGGAACTGAGAGCTTGCGTCGAGTAAAGGTAAAAACAATCAGCGGCCAGCATGAGCAGAGGCACAGGTGACATGAATGAGCTAATCAGCAGGCATGGGAGCAAAGGAACAGAGACAGGACAGATTATGACAGCATCACACCAAAGTTCTCACTCTGCATCGTCACTCAGACGAGAAGTGCACACAATCTCTGAAGTAAAGGTTTCACATCGAAACATGAAGTTAATCTCACACTTAAAACCAAGCGTCTCAACGACAGGCTACCATAAAAAGAATGAGACTGAAGTTTCAGAGGAATAAACCAGCACATGTCAAATGTATTAAAAAAAAATAGGTGTTGAGACCTGACAAGAAAAATGGAAGTGAGAAAGACTACGAGGAGGGTTTGTAGAAGGCTTACCTCTTCAGTGGCGGGATGTAACAAAATACAAGTACTTCAAGTACATTTAAGTAGATTTAATCGTGGGTGCTTGCGACTTTTACTCCACTATATTTTACAGGAAGTATCTCTACTTTCTACTTCACTACTATAAACACGAGTCACACGTTGCACCCAAGTTGCATTGAGCTTTTTTGATTTGTTCGTTAGTTTAAAAGTAATCAATGGCGAGAGAGGAAATGGTCCACTGAACCACTGCAAAGCGGGAAATGCCGTTAGACCCTCCCTTAAGAAGAGCAAGGTGGGTACGCAGCACCTGCTGAATCACCAACACCCAAAATGGAGTCCACAAAGTGTAATCGCCCTGAAGACCTGCGCCACCCACGGCCTTATTTAAAAGATTTATGTGAGTTAACCGGGTCAAAAAAACGACTCCTGGAGATTCTGGAAATTCACGGTCGAATCTGAAAAACATATTGCTAAAAGCAACTTAACTTACCTCAATAAACGTAGTATTACTAAGCTTCTTGTTGAAATCGACTGCAATTAAATTGTTATAAGCCAGCGCGACCTGGCCAGGGACATTGATGACTGTGGTCGGGGATCCCAATCTACACTGTCACAGAGAGTAAACACAATAAAAGATGCCTTATATGTAGCATTGTTCATTAAAATGGAACATTACTGATGTATTAAAATAGGTACACTTAATGATATTGTATTAGCCATTAGGCAATACATTCAGCAAGTACTTTTACTTGTAATACTTTTAAGTATTTTGAAAAGCCAGTACTTTCTTACTTTTACTGAAGTAAAAATGTTACCGTGGTACTTTTACGAGAGCACATTTTTGTCTGTTTATTAGTACTTTTACTTAAGTACGTTGTTTTGTGTACTTTCTCCACCGCTTACATACACGCAAACCAAGAGAGCTGATGACTTTAAGGACTTGCAAACTTCAAGCAAATCTTAGCAAGCAACTTTTAACATTGGCCCAAAAAGAAGCATGATCATTTTTGCTTCATTTCAAGTCTCTCTTAGGTAAAAAAGCCTTTCATTTCCAAATATTTTCTGACGGGCACTTTACTTTTAGTCCTTACTGAGATTCAAAGAATAGCCAAATGTGAAACGGGAGTCTCTTCTCATCTCCTGAGCAACCAGGCCACACTGTTGGAATTACTTTATTTTTTAAAATGCATGTAAACACTACTGCTGATGTAGCTGTTTTATTTATCTATTAAAAAAAAACAAACTTCAAAACCTTTTCCACCTTTTTATGTGACATATTTCCTGCATAACTAATCTCTAAACAAAAGACGCAATGGTAAATGGACTGAACTTATATAGTGCTTTATCCGATCATTTCTGACCACTCAAAGCGCTTTACACTAGAGTCACATTCACCCATTCGCTCTCTCAAATGCTCACACATTCATACACCGACACGCAGATCGGTAGGCAATTTGGGGTTAAGTGCCTTGCCCAAGGGCACATCGACATGGGGCAGGAGGAAGCTGGAATTGAACCTACAACCTTCCGATCACAAGACAACTACCCCCACAGAGCCACAGTCGCCCACTTGCTACTTGTATTTCATACAAGTAGCAATGTCCTACTTGTATGACATACACATCCTTAAACCTTAATCCAATACTTTGTTAAACACCTTTTTATTAAATTTTTGTCTAGTTTCCTTTGGTAGAAGTCTGTCGGCATGTGACAATGTAATGTGTCACATGCCGATGCAGATTTAGTTGTGTTGACTTCTAAATGACTTCAGTAAACTACTTAATTTCAGTATTTTACTTTACTAGTAATTTAAGTTTATGCTAACTTTTTATAATCTCATGATCCAATATGTTTAGTCAAGTAGAAACTAGAAAACAAAGTGACATTATCATCAGTAAGAAGGGCAAAAAAAAAAAAAAAAAAAGGTCAGTTAATTTGCTCTGACAAATGAGGTGGCAGAACTCAAAACGTGTGGGATGAAAACTACAAGAAGACACGAGACATCATGCTGTAACTCTGAAGTTAGACCCATCAGTTCCTTCCTCTGAGAACCCTGAACGCTCCGGCTCTGAGGGTTTCAGTGACTCATTTGGCCATCTCAGTCCTGCCAAATCTGCTTTATGAAAATTATTTGTTGCACCCAATCTTCCTGTTCATTCCCTAGTCATAATATTGTTCCGGTGGCGTAGGAAGACGTGCTGCCTTTGGGTAAACGAGATGTATGAATCACCCTTCTGCTAGCATACGTGGTTTCGTCACAAGCTAAGCTAAGCTGCCACTGAATTTGTTGGACAAGTTTAAAGAATTGGAGTATATTCAGTGAAATATCTTAACTGGATGAAAACTTTGCAAGCTTAAATTAGAACATCTGTAAATGTTTAAAAACTTGAATGCTGCCATCTTTTTTGGATTATTTATCTATTTTGATTTGGGGCTATACACGATGAGGTACTGGTAGCCACTGGTAGAGCTAACGTAGCAGCTTCTTTGTTTGGCTCTTTCCTCCAGCCAGAAGCAGTTAGTAGTTTGAGTTCCTAAACTTAAGGTTAAACATTTAACATCCTGGTTTTGTGTACATCCAAGGTTTGAGCCCAATCTAACCAAAATGTTCTGTTGCCAAGTGTGTTTGTCTGAAGTTTGACATCCATCGTCATCTCTGTGTGGCCACGATGGAATTTCACTCCTTAAATATGATACACTTCTTTACGTAGATGGGTCAAGAGTGTCGAGAATCCATATTTCATACGAAAGTCTGAAAAATGTGTCTCCTTTCCGGCTTATCTGCAAAAAAACCGAATATTCTTGCCTCTCTTTTCAGTGGACTGTCTGCAAATCCTAAACCTGCATTCACCAATAATATGATCTTTAGTATGGAGCGTTAAAAGGGACAAAATTAAATGCGTCATTAAAGTATTAACCAAATGTACAATGAACTAAATAAGTGTTTAATTAAACGTTCACATAATTTATTAACAATTAGCCTATTAAAAATGTCACCAAATCACTAAAATGCAAATGTATAACAACTGATGCATGTACATAATTAAAAATGTATTCAATTATTTTATGGTTCCTGTTCCTGCAGCATCACCAATAAATACTTTTGCCTGTCAAACTCAGCCCTTACAGTCAAAGTGCTGTGCTATTGGTTATAACGCTGATCTGTTTAACTCCTCAAGTTGAGCCTCAGTTTTTGAAAATCGTTGCGCCACTTTAGTGGAGGATTTTCATGGGCTTTCCTTCCGGAACGTTGGAGAGACGATCTGTTTGCAACTTTTTGTCGATTCATCACATAAAATCCTAAAAAAAAAAAAAAAAAAAAAATGCACTGAAATTTGTAGCCGTACAAAACATTAAAAGAAAGCTTGTGGGTAGGAAAAATGTTTGCAAGTTCCTCTTTTGCGAAGAAGTTACAGGTCGTGCCATAGCATACCACAGGCAGCCTGAGTTCCAGACGATCTGTGTGAAAAATGGAGCAGTGAAGCCAATTGATAGCTAAAGCAAAAGGTAAGCTTTAAAAAAAGTATATTCGCTGACTACAAGCTGAATATCCAGTAACAGACGACGCTGTTCTGTATTTCTGGTTCCAATGTAGAGAAAACTGGACAGCATTAAAAAAAAAAAAAACGACAACAAAACAAAAACGGATACCACTTAGTGCCCTCACTGTAAGGAAAAAGGAACACTGATCAATAAGTGCTCTGTGTGGTTCAATAAGTGCATTGATCATCACACAAACAGCCACAGCAGGAATAATGGGGCTGCTGCATGGTCAATACTTCTCAAGCAGAACTAATGTACGTCTGCTTCTAGGGTTTGTTTTCGCCTGGCCTTTTACACAGCATTAGTCACTTAACATCGGAAACATAAGGGCGCCGAGCGAGCGCACATGACGACGCTAGAAGAGGACTTAGTTTGTATTAATATTTGGGAGGGTTGAATGTACTTTACGTGATGCAGAATTTCCCCCAAAAATCTGGTGTCCTGCATTCAATCTGATAAATGTGGCATGTAGCAGCATACATCCTCCCCGAGTCGATCGTTTATCAAGCCACCTGTTCATGCAGGTACTACGGGGTGTGACTGCTGACTTTGAATTTGCTTTTTGTTTTGCAAAATGGCTCAAGCTCGGTCAGAATGGACAGAAGGGACACACAAGCATCAATTTTCAAATCTTGCCACAATTGAATTTGAGTGTGAACTTTCACTAGGCCCTTTTATCACATTAATCTATCTGAACATATGTTTTGCAGTAATTCTGATGGCGTGAGAATGGTTATTTTGCATGTGGACCCACAACTCGACATCCAGAGCTGTTTGAGTTGGGTTCCCTACGTGGCTTCAAAGAAAATGCAAACAGGACTACATGTAGCTACCTTCAAAACTAAACAAAAGTAAATTTTTGTGTAACATTTTTCCACATTGGTCAGATTAGGGGGGCTGCACAGTGGCGCAGTTGGTAGAGCTGTTGCCTTGCAGCAAGAAGGTCCTGGGTTTGATTCCCGGCCTTTCTGCATGGAGTTTGCTGTGCATGCGTGGGTTCTCTCCGGGTACTCCGTCTTCCTCCCACAGTCCCAAAAACATGACTGTCAGGTTAATTGGTCTCCCTATGTGTGTGTGTGTGTGCATGGTTGTGTGTCCTGTGTGGTCCTGCGACAGACTGGCGACCTGTCCAGAGTGACCCCACCTCTGGACAGTTAGCTGGAGATAAGCACCAGCACCGCCTGACCCCACTAAGGGACAAGGGTGTACAGAAAATGGATGGGTGGATGGTCAGATTAGTGGTATAAACCAGCTCTGAGTGTCACTCAGAGCTGAACAAATTGTTTAAAAATATAGATTATTAGTACTTCACAATTAATTAGTGCTTTGTGATTGTCTAGCATCAAAGTCACCTGCTAAATCAATATGGCTTCCATTAAAAGATGTGATAAGTGCAGTAATTGTTTTTTTTTGACTCCTGGTTTATTTGCCAATAAATCTGTCACTAATTAACACACATCCTTTGGTTGCTACTGTGCATCTAATGCATATATTCTGATATTCACAGCACCACTAATTATTTCCTGCTTCTTATTCCAAGACAGAGCCAAGACTTTTCCTTTTTCACTGCAAAAGCATAAAATATTACCAAGGACTCTTGGTTTAATTTCTAACGCGAACATCTTACAACACTTGAAACAAGACAAAAATGAACTTACAAGAAACTTTTCAGCAAGACTCAGGAACATGTTTTAAGTCTTAATGTTGATTAAAAAGTATTTGTTCCACTGGCAGATTATTTCACTTTCAGCTGGTAATTTTTCAGCAATATTAAGGAATTATTGACTTATATCTAGCTCCTGTATCTTCATGAAAAAGTTATTTGTACGTTGTTTTATTTCAAGAGAACTGAGACATCTGCACTAGCACCTAGACAAAATACTTGGCAAAATTTTGCAAGTATTTTGCAAAATTTTGCACCAAAATGAAATGTCAGTTGCTACTGAAATGTCAGCATGAAGTCACTTGACAGCTAACGGATTCAAAGTCGCATTTTCGTCAAAATCCAAACGGTACGTAGCTGTGCTGGAAAACACTGCTGAAGTTTAAAGGCAGCTGTACAATTCAGCACCGGGTCTGATTTGTGTTATGAGTTTGATACTCGCCTTTTGATTTTCACAAATGAGAGATGTGAAAAGAGATGGAGGCTGAGTGACGTTTTACAAAACTGCGGGTTTCTTGTTAATCAAAGCACACTTCCAAAGACACTCCCGTCATTGCTGACATGTCTTTGATGAGTCTCTGACTCCACACAGCACTTTTTGTTTTTGTTTTTATTTGTGCTAAAAACACAGCCACTTACTGAGCCTTTTTGGAACTCTAAACCAGCTACACACCTTTATATGGGGTAAAATCCAGAGGCAAGAGGCGTTTTGCCCCAAGGAATCCTGGTGATGCTTCCCGGCTGCGTCGTCCAACAGCTGCTCGGGGTGAAGCATCTTGGATGAAGTCCTCTCCCCAAATGACAAAGCTCTATTTTAATTCTCCACGCAGCATGGCGCGTTGACACCTGGGCAGAGCACACGGTTGAAATCGGGGCCACTGTAGGGGACCTTGACAAACAAGTGACTTTGACTGGATTTATCAGGCAGCCCCTGGAGTTGCACACTTTCCACCCACACACACACAAAACAGCCTTTGAGGAAAATTTGGCTTGTCTTGTGTGATCTCCATGGCTTATTTCAGGTTTTATTGCCCAGTATTTAATGGTCTTACTTGGTTTTATTGAATGCATTCATGTATGTGTATATCAGTGACGTGCGGTCAGGGGAAGCAAGTGAGACAGCGCCTCACCTGTCATAATGGAAAAATATAGTGATAAAATAATTTATATTGCTATTTTCGCCCTGTGGTTTCTACTGTAAAGTATTTATTTTTTATTTAGCTTAACCAATTTTGATTATTTTTTCTTCAAAATTCCTGAATTTTTGCCTTTTCCCATTCAAATGGTCGGAAGCGCAGCCAGTGAGGCAGCAGCGAGCTGAGCCTCACCTGGATGGCGGGATGCTCCTCCTGTCTGTACGTCGCCAATAAAATGACTAATAAACATTTAATGTATGAACTGAGTTTCCATAATTTACCGAACGTATATAATGTACAGTATTTTTTGTCACCAACTGTGTGTGTGACGTGATTCGTGTGCTGAGGAGCGATCAGATTCGAGGCGAGGCAGGCAGTTCTCTTGCCTCATGGCAGGGGGCGCTCATGATCCCCGACATTGTGACTCCACAACTGCAGAGTAAGAGCCACTTAACAGCCACCTAGCTGTCAAGTGCAGCGATATATTTATAGCTTTCTCCTCGTACCACAGCAGTTGTTTATTAAAAATCGCAAAATAAACATTAAGCCTAAAACCATAGTACTGCCACAGACTGAATGTCCTGAAACATTTCAGTGTTTTTTTTTTTTTTAGGGGCGTTGGTGTCAGTTGCTATGGCAACAAGTCTGTGCGTAGCCTGGCCATTGCAGAGAGCGAGAAAGACGTGGTTTTGAGTTGTACTTTAAAGGTTTTTCCCTTTGCTGTGGAGCACAGCGTGAAATTAATGACATCTAAATGTCCAAGTTTGATTGAGTTAACGGAATTATTCTACGGCGGCAGCGCGGCTATGGATGACGTGTTAAAGAATAGTCTTTTTTTTCCCTCCAGCGTTGTCCGCATGCACGAAATCTCCTCATGTGAACAATAACACGCGGGTGGTCTGCATTTGAATATCTGATTATGATTAAATCAGTGCCTCACCAGCATTGAACCTCACCGCACGTCACTGGTGTATATACGTAATAAATCTGAGCCCCAAATTTAGACAATGACATTTGTTGGATTCAGACTCTTCACACAGGATTTCTCAAAGGCTTTTACGTTAAATTAGATATTGAGCTCGGAGTTAACGTAGTATCTCAGCTCTACAGACAGACATGAAAAATTGTCTTCAGTTGATTTGGTGTGTGTGAGTCAATCTGGCAGAGAGTGGGTGATCTCTTATTTTTCTGGAGGCGGTGGAGCTTTATGAATGGGCTTACCTGCAAGTTTCTTCCCTCATAAACAAAGATGGCGGCTGCTTATGAGGCTGCATGCAGAGTGAATGTTTCTGGGTATGAATGGGCAGCCTGTTAAATGGCCAACAAGATGCAGATAAGTGAATTGGATTGCCACTGAAAAGTTCATTTCTTTCATAAGTTCAATCCAAAACGAGAAATTCATCTTTTATTTTGGTTTATTAGAAAAAAAAAATACACATTTTGAATGTTTACTTCTGTTCATCTCAGTTAATATGGCCTAAAAAATTACAGCTCCCTAAAGTTGGTCAGATTAGTGTCTTAGTACTTGTTAGGGATGATCAATTCACTCCCTTTGCACTGACTCAGCACATTCCATTTACATTGAACTCAAACTCTTCATAATAATAAAAAGCTACAAGTCGATGCTAGCTAAATATCAGGTTTATCAGGTTAGCCTGTAGTGGGCATTTTATTTAACCAACAGACATGCTAACTAAAATTTCTGCTCTAAAGACAGTTTAGAGTACAGCTGACCAGCAGCACCACAGAAGCTAACATCTAGCTTCTAACATCTAGCACGCCTGGTTCCAACATTAGCTAATCAGCAGATATAAAATAGCACTGCGTCTGCGTACATCAGGTTCTGAAGCGTCATTTTCTTCCAAATGTTTTAGAGACGTTCAATGAGTATGAAATCACGCAAATACCTGGCTATTGAGTTCCACGGAAAAGTCCACAAATAGGTAAATCTGCTAAGTAATTAAGAGCGTCCACTGTTTTAAAGTAGGGTTTTTTTTTTTTTCTTTTTCAATTAGTTCAGAAAATGTCAGCGACACCATTTCCCACCTAGTTTTGAATGTTTTAAAAATTGGGATATGATGCGTTGCTTTATGAGAACTTCATTAGGACTCTTAGCCAAATTCATGCTCTCAGAGATGTTTTTTTTTTTTTCTCGCTGTGATTAGATCTGGGAATGTCTTATTAACAGGAATCTTTATTTTTCAAAGCTATTTTTGTTAGTCACATGTTTTCTTGCAGCGCTCACCCAGCTGTGGGGTTTGGGGATGCATGTGATCATATTTTCGCAATTAAGTGTGACAAAAAGGAAAAACTAAAAAAAAAAAAAAAAAAAAAGCTTTCTTACAAATGAATCATCATTCTTAATTATATATCATTTAATATGGCCTATTCTACATTTTGGTGTTTTGATCTGAGCTTTTTCAATAAAAACATCAAAACATACAGAGCCTGCAGTAATATCTGAGACTTTTTGTCTGTGATTTATGTAAAAAAAAACATAAATTTCAACACTTATATTGAGATTCAAGACGATACTTGTATGCAGTTTATGATGTTATGTTGTTGTGTGAAAATAAAACGTTCAAAAGTCTGCTAACACGAGATAAGAAATGATCCAGACAGGGACGATTGCATCATTAAAAAAAAAAAAATACACAAACACACACACAGTTGGACAACATGTAACAATTTTAAAAAACAAATCACACACGGTGAAAACCGGCTGATAAAACGATCGACACAGTTTAGTTTTTCACTTTTATTCACTTAAATCTTCAAGTGTTAAAGCAAGAACAAAACATTTATAATGTCCTTTGGTGGGATTTTAATACACTTTATTAATACTTTATATGTAAACTAATATTCTTTGATGCCAGCACGTTGCCAATACAAAGGGAAATCAACTGCACAACTAAAAAGAAACAAAAATAATGATTAATAAACATAAAAAAAAAGAGGAAATAAAAAGAGAAGAATACCATTGCTTCTGCATTTGGATGTCTTAAATAGATACATTAAAGGTTGCCGTTTTTCAATCACAGTTTGGCAGAGATACAAAAAGGACTACATGACTTGTTTTTTTTTTTTTTTGTTTTGTTTTGTTTTTGTTGTTCCTTCATTTTGCCAAGAAAAAGAACTTGCAAATACACCGGATGGTTCTCTATGCACTTCTTGTCTGCCCGGGGTAAAAAAAAAAAAAAAAAAAAATACTACCCTCTGTCCACGATTGCAGGGAGCGAGGTGGCCCTAAGACAGAAACGGAGTCAGACAGCTTTACTAGATTATCTTTTTGGAAGTAGAGGAGAGGAATGAGAGAACGGAGGGAGGAGGAGGAGGAGGGGAGTGCTTCTTACACATGTGCATCACTAACATTGGACAGAAGAATCTTTCGACCAACGAGGGTTTACAGAGTTAAAGTTCACAAATGCACAGGTCAGTGGCAGCGTGGGGTCAGGGGCGTAGGGGGTCAAAGGTGAGGGGGCTGAACAGGAGGAAGGGATGAGACAGAAAGACCAAGAGGGAACGATGTCGGTGGGAGTTTTGGGTTAACGCGGGCAAAGTTTTTTGCGTCACAAAGAGGCAATCCGGACAGATTTCCTTCTATCCACAATGCACTGACAGCAAAGAATGTCTATTTTGCTTTGTTTAGTTTTTTTTTTTTTTTTTTTTCCCACCTCTCTCCGTCTGTCATCGCCTTGAAGTGTAACAGTTTTCCATCTCTGAGGACGGTCTTCTTCTCCGCTTGGCAAGGACAGGTATTTTTATTTGATTTTTTCTCTCTCTCTCTCTCTTCGCCATCGTCAGTCCAGCAAATATTAACTCGCAGATGCGTCCCGAGGGGGCGGAGAGCTGGGGACCGCAGGGCCGCCGTCGGCTTGTGCGAGAGCTGATTGGCTGCAGTTGTTGTTGCCGTGGCAATAAGAAAGGGAGTGAACAAGTCTGTCACGTTGAGTTATTCCTCCTCAAACTGGAAGGATCTCATGTACCTGGTATGGCTTAGAGGGAGGCGGGTAGAGGAGGCGGAGGGGGGAACTCACCGTTCTTTGATTTATCAGGCAAATGCTCAGTTACTCATACTTTTAATAATACTCTTTTCTTCTTATTATTTTAGACGTACACTCTTTACTTTTTATATATTCTTTGAATTTAAATGAAAAGTTTCTGCTTTAGTCTGGCACATTCCCGTCATTGTCAGCACCGAGTCTGGCAGCGGAGAAAGCTCAGTGCGTCACAGTCCAGAAAGCTAATGGTTGTTTTTTTATTTTATTTTATTTTTTTATTATTATTTATTAATTAAATGGTTGTCTGATATCTTTAAGGGAAGGAAGTATCGAGGGGAAGGTGGGACTGAGTGTCGCTCCCACTCGGGCAACAGGTCCGTTCAGAGCGCGGCGGCCCGGCACGACGTTTCCCTCCACAGCGCCGCGCCGACCAGCAGCAGCGTCAGCACGCCGCAGAGCGAAGGGGGCCTCAGGGACGCCTGGCCCGATTCGGGCCCCTTGCAGCCGCCCAGCTCGGACTCGCAGCGGGGCTTCTCGCACAGCAGGCCCGTGTGGGAGGCGGGACAGCTGCAGCGGTTGTTCACACACTCCCCGCCGTTTTGGCAGCGCAGGAGTTCGTTGTCACACACACGGGCTGCGGTGGAAGGAATGTTAACAGAGGAGAGAAAAGGTCAGAATATCGTGCGCACAAGCAATGGACGACACTTTACTTGAAGGTACAAGGTGATCATGACACTGCGGAGTATCAAATTACCATATCTGATGATAGGAGTGATTAAGTTGTGTTTGTAAAATGTACATTTCTTCAAGTAAATTGTCAGCAGACGCAATACAAAGCGTTTTTAAAGGGAAATGGTCTATATAGCATTCACCAAATACCAACAGCTTTACCAATCGTTTTGCTTTAGGGATCAGTATTACCTGCAACTTCTTCACATTTTTGTCGTAACAAGGCCACAAAGTTTAATATATTTTGTGGAAATTCTATGTGACAAACCAACACAAATTTACAGTACTAGTTTTCTTTCACACATAGTGTTTAATCTAATCTGATTAGGGAACCTACATCTACGGGACTTCTTAGGACTTTCTTATAAAAAAATATTATTATTTAAATAACTATTTAAACACATCACATTGATTGTGTTTGTATCGATAAAAAATGTTTAAAATCGAGTCTCATCCAAGTCTGGTTTATCAAATCCAGTCCCAGCAGAACACACTGACGTTGGGTTTGGATCGGGATAAAATGTGGAGGAGTTCAAGCAGGGCGAAAACTGAATCTGAGGTCCAGTTTCACTAAAAGTAACTGTTTTAAGGAACAGTTTCACAGTTTCACCTCAACAGTAAAGGAAAAAACAAATAAAACAATGCATCTAACTTCTTAAGCTGTTACCAAAACTAGCAGTTTCTTTAGAAATTCTTCACTTTCGTCAGCCAGTTTCTCCTGTAAATTGCTACGCCGGTCATAAAACTGCAGCAGGTTCTGGGCGAACCCCGAGGCCTCTGTCCACTGCTGTATTTCCAAAAACATTTCCTAAGGAAATATCTAGCAGGCGTTGTTCCTAGACGCCCCAAAGCCCTTGAGGTGGCCTCTTCTATCGAGTGGAGGTGCAGCAAAATGAGCGTCTGCTGGCAAAACTTTCACTGTGGCCTCAAGACGTCAACATCCAGAGGAAGCTCAGACTAATTATAACTTTTTTTTATATCTCATTAACTTGGTAACTATCGATAGCTTGTGATGATGGATGAGGACTGCAGCGTAGATCGAATGTTAATGTGATAACTCTTTTTGTGTTCAAACCATTAAACCCTTCGCAGCACTCCAGACTCCGTCTCAAAAGTATTTTCTGACTGAGGAAAACAATTCCAGACTTGAGAGGCGTGAACTGCACTTCCATTTAATTAATACTCAGCTGCTCCACTGTCTGCTGGAGTTCTCCGCTCAATACAGACAAACAGCACTGCATCTTCCGCCGCTCAGACGCAATACAAAGCCAACCGAACCGAGAACTCTCTGCTAGAAGCCTGTCTAGAAAGGCCTTGAAAGCAATCCTTGCCAAAGGGGAGTCGTGCCACTTTCTAAACCCACTGGAAACGAGGTGAACTACTCTAAATTATGCTCTCATTTTAATTGTATGAAGAGGTGAAGCACCACCAACAAAATGCTTTCAGGGCTGTGGCTGTAAGACTTGTTCAACGCTGCAACAATCAAGGACTGGTTAGGTGAGAAGCAACAATCTCCACAATCGTTGCCCTTCTCCTGAGTTAAAGGAATATTTTTTTTTTTTCTCCAAGAATCCAAAGTCTTCTAAAGACCCGAAGTCCTTCCAGGTAGGGTGAGCAAATGGTTGCGTTCTGATTCCGTGGCTCTGTTGTCAGTTTCTTCGCCAAATGGGTTTACTGTGGAGAATACTTCAACATCCCAGACATGTGGCTATTAAATACTTTGTCCATTCGGACTCAGGTGGTGTAACCCGAGTCACCCACATTCCCAGGTTACTGATTGTTATTTGAAAGAGTCTTCGTTCACTGGGTTCACTGGACTGTAAGGTCACGTGTGTATCTTTGGACACTTTTGAGAAGAGCCACGTCAGCTGCTTTCTCTGCGTGTTTCATCTTTGTTAATCACTGCGTTCTGGTGACATAAGCAGAATCATTGTATAATTCAGTTTGTGGAAGCTTTAAGTTGACATTTGACTTTCACACCGTTGACCTTTTTGGAAGCGGATGTAGTGCGGATGGAAGTGATAATGCTGAATTTTAGCCCGAGATACAATGATCAACTATTGGCTCTTCTCCAGACACCATGTCTAAGATTTTGATTTTAAAGTCTAAGACTACATTGTCTAGATATGTACTAGATATGCACTAATCAGACTGTTGAGAGCAGAAACTGACTCTTCCTTTAATGTCTGACTGGCCGACTTTGGCTAATTCTGAATTTCCCTTGAAGGACTTTCACTCATGCATCAATGTTCATGCTGTTTGTTCATGCATTTATGAATGAAACGAAGACAAAATACGCTGTATTTGTGTCCTTACAATATTTGTAAGGACATTTTGAAGATACCCTTTGAACAATTTAGTTTTGAACTTGTGGGGTAAGAACTACTTCTTTTTTTTTAGCTGGCTATTCAAAGTACCAGCTAGAATGTCCAAAAACTGGAAGAAGTACAAAAGTTACTACAAAGAAGTCTATGTTTTGCAGAAGCCTGTTGAGAGTTTATTACATCAGATACATCAGGGAGTTTGGGGTTTTCAGTAAATGACAGGAGGCTGAACAATTTTACCATTATTATAGCAAAGTTACTCTTTTTTTTTTTCTTGTAAGAGGCTAATCTGTCTATAATGAAACATGTTGAATTTTGGAAATGTCACAGTGCAGTAATGCATTACTGTAAGCATTACTGCACTGCTTACAGTAATGCTACTCATGCTAATCTCTAACATAAGGTGCTAGAGACAAATTAAACTGTCCACGTTACAATCAAGATGTGTTGCAGAGCTGTGCAATATTGACATCTCTCACACACAGTGTGACATCATCTGACCCAGTCAGGTTTTGTTCACACAGAAACCTCCGACCTGGATTATTGAAGATTTGAATGTGTTTGTAGTTTTCTTTGTTTTGTTTTTTTAAACAATGAAGAGAAGTGACTAGGTTGTTTTGGAGAAATCTGTGGTGGGGGGTTTCTGTCAGACATTTTAGTGCTATAGCAGTTAAAGGTATAAAAAATGTTGTTATATTTATGTTTTTAAAAGATAAATCTCAGTTAGCTGCAAAATAGGTGATCAGAAATAAATAGCTCCCATGTGATGTCACACTGGCAGCCATCTTGGTAGGTACCCGTAACTAACTATCATGACAGTTGCTATGGAGTTGGTATGACAACAGCAAACAAGCCACAACCTCTGTCTCATGCAGGTCAATCCTGAAGCCATGGTTCATCTACGCTTTGCGCTACGTTTACCTACCAAGATGGCGGCTCACTGGTGCTGGTCACTTCAAAGATGTGGGAATTATTTGTATGGGCCTCGACTTCTGTGACTGGTTAATCTCTTGATAATTTTTTATGGTAAAAGATTAGAAGGTGTAGAGATGTATTAGTGTTTTAACCACCTCAGGCATTTTGGCTGAATTTAGTAATTCTGTTTTCTTTTACAAAGTCATGTCAGAATTGTCAAAAAAAAAAGCTTACGCTGTTGATTTAAACATGACTTAAAAACTTTATACTATATTTCTATTTTGGCCCCCTTTTTTTTTTTTTTTTTACCAATAAGTTAGTAACCGTGTTCATAATTTTATCTTATAATGACAACATTTAGATTGACAGTCAAGCATCTAAAATTGACACAAAACAAATCAAAGTTTAAACACCAGCGTCCAACCGTGTCCATTTAACTTTAGCTTTCTGACTAAACGTCCAGTAAATCAGCTCCATGACAACCGAAAAAAAATACATAGATAGAAAAAAAAGAAAATCCACAATCTCCTCAGTGCCTGCAAGGCTTCTCCCGGACAGCGCTGACTTTAAACAAACTGAACATTAGGTGAAAATTGGTGTATATTTAGAGCTGGGACACCGAGGCCACTCTATTCCCAGCGGAGGCAAGCTGTCAAGCAAGCTGGAGGCAAACAAAGCTGCACAGCACAAACTAATAAACCAATGGAGACAAATAAACAGTGATAAACAAAGGGGATACTTCTGCCCGTTTCACTCCTTTATGGGAGTGGAAAACAATGCGGTGAGTAATATATGAAGTCTGTGGCCCATAAATATCACAACAACAAATATAAGATCTCGCTCCTAATACTCAGGACTGGGTGCATTGCCATCTCCCCCGGAATAGCCAAATAGAGCTTTGATGAAAACCTTTCTTAGAGTCTCTGTATAATGCGTGACTCATGTCTGTGCGGCTTGAAGGACAGGAAAAAAACAAAAAGAAAGAAAGCAAAAAGTGCCGTGTGGCTCAGAAAGTTAGTTTTTACTGTTGATTCTGAGATTTTGGCCGAAGACAAAGTCAGACTGATAAAACCTGACAAATAAAAGGCTACAAATCGATCATTACTCCAACATCGTCAATGGAAAACTTTTATTTAGTCGCTTTTACTTTTTATGCCGATGACAGCTCCATTTTGTAAATCCAGTGTCTGCTTTAAACTGCATTTATTTAACACAAAAACCTCCCATTTCAATTGGAATTCCTTCCTGCTATAATCCAAATGAGTATCTCTACAAACTAAAAGAAAGAACTAAAATTATTCCAGTGCAGGAAAATGTTTCATAAATTCAAAATAAGAACACAAGAATAATTTCTTTCTGTATTCACTCTCATCTGAAAGTAAAAGCAGCTAAAGGGAAAGCAGGCCTCAGGCTACGCGGCTGGACAGGAATCCTCACATTCAATTAAGAACGTGAAGCGGCGCCTTGACGAGGAAGATTAATGCTCACATAAATAAAGCAGATTTTCTTAACGTTGCACTCCAGAGGACGTGGCAGTCGAAGTTTTAAGTGTGTATTAATGTGGACTGATACACATTAATAAAGTAAAACAAGTACAGTGTTTTACTGTACTTGTTAAAGTAAAACACTACTTTAACAACGAGGAGTTTCACTTCACATATGTCTGAAAGTCTTCAAAGTTTCAGTCTTCAGTTTTACCATCGATTATCAATTAGACTTAGGATAAGACTTTAACTGGGCACATGGATTTACTTCAAATTAAACTTTTTCTTTGTGACTCTGGCCGCACGTAAACTTTTGTCCCGACCAGATAAAGCACTTTATGCTGACTTATTAAAGTGCACGCAGATTATATATTTTTTCATATGCAGGCGACTTCTGCAAACGTAAATGAAGCATTACTTTAAATGCACACTGAAACACTGAACAGCTGAAACACTGAGTGCCTTTAAATCTCGACTAAAAACCCACCTGTTTAGAGGAAGAGATAATGAATGTAAAAAAGAAAAAAAATTAAAATCTCATTATTCTCGCATCTAGCACCCGGTAATAACCGATTGAGTTTAGCTTGATTTAATGTCAGAAGTTAAAATTAAAGGTATGGATTAAAATGCTGTTTGATTTCCATTACACATTAATAAGCGCACTTTCTCTTTAAGAGTCGGCCTGCTGGAGATTCACCCGACACCAGGCTTAAGGCTGAGCAGCAAGTTCAGCTGAATTCAAAGGCCGGTCCAGGTAACGGCCGAACCCTGCAGGCAGAGTGCTTCATCGCCCGCCAATTAAGCAGAGCCAAAAATCTAACATGAAACACGGGTATTGATTATTTGAGAATGTGAGTCAATAACCGGTTGTGTCAGACATGCAAGTCCAGTAAGATTAAAGGTGCCGCAGAGCCACCCGCAGCCTCAGAAGTCCTTTCAGAGCTCGCCGGCTTGATCCGCTCTCCATCTCCCCCCCACCAACCCACTTTTTTTCCTGCATTGCCGCGGGTAAACAAAGGCGGCACAGGCAGTAAATGACAAGATTTGTTGTGTTTGCCTTTGATATGAGTGATAATATTTAGAGAAGGAAACCAGTGAACTAGGTGCGCGTGTCTGGGAACAGGATGTGTTTGAGGAGAGATTTAATTTTTAATTGCATTTCTCAGTCCGACTGCAGATTGAGCCTCGGTCAGGAGCAGAAGCACCGCACCAGCAAACCTGGAAAGTTTTCCAACTGGCAGCAAATTTCCATTTTAAAACTGGATCGCTAATTTAAAAACGACATTTAAAATGTAAACCGACGTGTGGTAAGAGTCTTGGATCCATTTCTTGACTCGTGAAGTCACATGAACACCATGTTCTCTTGTGTTCCCTGTTTTGAAGAGAGGCGCTGTTTCGGGTAATATTAATACCACAGTAAAACTTTCAAGAAACGCTTGATATAAAACCGGAGGTGGGCAGATGACCCAAAAATTGTACTCGAGTAAAAATTAGCAGCACCTCAACGTGTTTTTACTCAAGTAAAAGTAAAAGTAAAATGTAGCCGTTCAAGAATTTACTCAAGAGTAAAAAAGTATTTGGTAAAAAGTCTACTCAAGTACTGAGTAACGGATCAAATCATTTAATATTTAGAAATGACATCAACAGATGGACCAAAATGTAAAGTTAAGTGGAAACTTTTAAAGACCAAAATGACAATTATTCATATATGTAAAAAGTTTTTTTTTTCTTCTAAATCAGTTTAAATATAAAACTTATGATGGAGGCATGTGTTATACGTTTGTTTTTCATTCAGTGGGTGGCGAATGCAGAAATGTTACGTTTTGAGAGCAGCGACATTTCATGATAAAGTTACTCAAGTAAAGTAAACGGTGCAACGTAATAAAAATACTAAACTTGTATCTTTTCAAACAAAAAACGTTGCTCAAGGTAATGTAACTAGTTACTAACTCTGGTTAAAATTACATTTTGTCTTTATTCATGTGTGTCAGATCTTACTGGGAAAAAAAAAAGGGAAGTCAAAGACTATCGATTCAAATTTCCTAAAATCAGTGATACGACCCTAAACTTCATCTGTTCTACTTGTTTTAAAGAAACCACAGAGCTCGCCACTAAAAGCAGCACCATCAATTTATTTTAAACGGGTTCTCAAATTAAAGGTTGGATTTTATTATTCTCCTGCCATAAAAATGTAATTTATCTCAAGACCCTTGTCACATATTCGCCAAGATTGCCAATAACCATGGAGGGTGCTTTACGTGTTACAGCGGTGGATCCCAAGGAACGGCTCTACGTCGCAGTGCAGGTGATAAAGAACTAATGGTGGGGTGTTGAGGTTTTAATCTGCTGTCATCAAATAAAATGCATCAATTATTTTTGATAGAACAGAAAACAACATTCTGACGCAGCACCGTTGAATACAGATAATGTTCTCTGTAGAGAGATCCTAACTCTCCCTGAGCTTTCACATGCTAAACATAATATTTAGACGACTATGTAAAGGTACATGATAATGTGAAGTAAGATACATGCACGTCCAGAGGATCTTTAGGCTTTATAATACTGCTTGTGTTTTCTCTTCATGTCGCAAGGCCAAGTTTTTACACTTCGGCAAGTCGATGTTTATGTGGGTTGGAAGCCATATGGGACACTGTAGAGTAGTCTACTGCTCTCTTATTCAGTCTTTTTGGTGGGTTAAAAAAAAACAAAAAACCCATGTGTGTAAATCGTCGCTATGACGAAATTCTCTCGCCGTTTAGGTTGGTAATTTCTGGGATAAACATGGCTCCTATTAGGTTATACTGAAAGTGGAGACTGGCTCCAATACTGTTCAACATTGGTTATTGACTTCCTATAACCCTTCCAAAAAATTTCTACCGTGTAGCGCATCGAGATTTAGCATGAATTCACCCCCAGGAGGGCACGCGGCGCGCGCCGCGCTCACTTCTCCCTCCCAAACGTCCCTTTGTGTGGAAACAGATGTGCGTGTTGACAGCGTGTGTTTACTCTGTACACGCTGAATATATTAGTAGACACCAACAAGTTGCAGTGGAAAAACAGTGCATTTTAATGAAGATCCATCTGTGCCAAAATGACTAAAATAGCCCAGTGTATTTTGCACTGAATATAAATCATAACACAGCAGGTTTGGAACGTTGCAGACTGACAATGACTATATTAAAAATTTAAGCAAAAATAAGGTATTATTAGGTTACAGTAGGTGTTGCGTTAAAAGTTACTTTGCATTCAGCAGGAATGAGTGTTGAACTGTGACTGACCTCCTGTGTGACATCCACCTCCACAATAAAAGATACAGGAACACGGCGATGTATTGGATCTAACAATGTTCAGGAGAAGTTCCTCCCTCTATGATGTGCCTGTTAAGCTTTTGTAGAGAAATGAGGTTCAGCGGTAAAGGTAGGGATGTCCAAGTCATTTCAGTATTCGCCAAATGAGTCAAAATCACATTTTTACAGCACTGACTTCCACACCTTAAGTCAAATGTACAATAATATTAAGAGACAACTTGGTATCGCAACATAAGTTTAAAATGCTGAATATGACTGACCATCTTCCTGTTATTTGCCACTGTTTCTAAGAAGCCGTTTCATACGTCAGCAGTTTAAGATAATTAGAAACATTATTTAATGTGAAATTAGTTTTACCTGAAGTTTTACAACAACAGCACAGGCAGCATATTCTTGAAGAACTGCAGTATGTTCTATCAAGAAGCGTCAATGCTTCTGATAAAACTACCCAATCTTTTATTGTGAAGTTAGCAACTGACCAGCCAACTACAGCAGTCCATGTTGCCATTTCTTGTATAATTTTTATGATTTTGTTTTGGAAATACCATGTAAAATAGCCTTGGAAAAGCCTTTACAAGTTTTCTAACTCCATTAGAATCTCTATGCTAGCTTCAATAGCTAGCATAAGATACAGGAAGCAGCTGGATCTTGTGCTAGCTCTAAGTTTTAGTGACACTGGGCAAACTTACGAACTTCAAACTTTTATTCATAAAGCTAATACTAGCCACAGGAGATGGCATTCGGCAAGTCTTGTTTTTCCAGCCTCTGCTGTGATGTGTTGGCTACGTCTTGTCAAGAAAGCGCTACATACATACTGTTGTTGTCTGCAACAAAATTGGTTACAAAAATCTTGTCAACAACGCTAGTGTTCTGATGAAACCGTCCACACTTAAAGACGAAGTGACCTGTTATGTCTTACTGACTCATAGCTGTTGAAATGATGCATCATGGCGTTCCATGTTTTATGCTATATCAGAGTGAGCTAGAAGAACTGCCTGTATTCGCCCATGTAGCTCTGTAGCTAACCCCTCCAAGAAAAACCATGAAATACTAAGTGTTCCTTTCTGTACATTCATGTAGCAGTTTGCCTGTTTCATAATTGCTTTTTATGGCAACTGACCGTCATTTGGTTGTTTTTTTGTCTCAAGGTGTACCTGCGACAAGTGCAGGACATCCCTACTATTTCATTTTTATTTGTTGTAGCTCTGGCAGATAACTGTTCTTTCCCCAGGCAGTTCTTTAAGATTAATGTTTGTTACCAGTTTTATTCAGTTGACAGAGGGAGAATAAGAAAACTTTGATTATTCTATATATAAAAAAATAATAATAAAAAAAAAAAAAAAAAAACGAGGGAAAATAAACGTAAGAATCCTCCAAGAAATAATTTAAAAATCCTCTCACATGTCACATCCAAATGAAGCTTTGAATTTTCTGCCTGGAGCACAATTAAGAGTCGGCACAAGTGTCTTTTATCTCAAAATTTCTCCGTGAGAAACTTTACATCCACTCCCCCACTTGAAGTTCACGTCTCCCTTTTCCCTGCCTGCAGGTTCGTCAGGGAAACTTTGGCTTGACGAAAACAATGAAAAATTGGTGACATTTGGACCAAACGACGGCTTCGTGGGGCATGCTTTGTAAAATGGCTGGAGGAAATATAAACGGCAAGACTATAATGGATGTGCTGGACCTGAAAATGACCTGCGTTTCTCCTTTAAGAGAAATGTTAGTGTTGGACGTCATTGTCCTGCTGTGTGTTGGCATGGGGGGGATCGCAGGCAGCCTGTCAAGCAGTCAATATTGACTCAGCTGTTGTGTTGATTGCGAGCGGCGTGCCTGTGCCTGAGTTACCGAGCAGCATGCACCCTGCCATGCCGTTGCTTCTTTTTTTTCCAGTTCGAGGCCGTAACGGGCACCCGCCGCTCCCACATCGGTAATGCAGCCACGGGAAGGGGGGGTGGGGGATGCAAGGTTTCGGCTAACGGCGTAGGCATCTACATCAAGAGTCGTGTCGCGCATGTTCACCACATTCCTCCAGCCAAAGCTCGGGAATCAAACAGAGAAGGTAAACATCGGAGAAAGACACCAGAAGGAGACAGAGCTGAGGGAGGGTCAGGAGGGTGAGGGGGAGGCAGGGGGGAGAACAGTCGGGACGTTTCGGACATACGGAGAGTCGTGGTTCTACTTACATTTGCAGCCATTTTCCCACAAATAGCCGGGTAGGCACTCCTGACACTTGGGGCCCATAGTGCCCTCCTTACATGTACAATATCCTGTGCCATTACAGTGATCACTGACTGAGCCAGAGGGATTACAATTACACTCTGAAAAAACAAGACACACACACACACTCAGGCTGGAGAACAGGGTGGTGCTTTGACTTCCCAGCACATGTCTAGGATTCTCACAGCTTCTCGAGTTCTGTCAGAGGCACCGGTAAATTAGAATATCGTAGAAAACGACTTTAAAAAATAGATTTATTACACACAGAGGGATGAAGTTCAAGCATTTATTTCTGTTACATGTGATTAACCCGACTCACAGCTAAGAGAAATCATGAGTCGACACAGGAATGCTGCGGCTTACTCCACCGTTGCCCAGCAGACATTCGTCAACACCATCCGCAAGGAGGGTAGGGGTCGCTAAATGGTATTCCTAAAGAAGGTTGTTGCTCACAAATTGAGTGAAGGGAAGTTAACGGAAAGCTAAGTGTGGCACCTAGTGAACAAGCAACAGGGACAGATAACCACAATCTTGAGAGAATTTTGAAGCAGAGTCCTTCAAGAGTTTTGGGAAGATTCATAAGATTTGAACTGCAGCTTGAGTCAGAGCTTCAAGAGCAACCTCACAAAAACACATCTGGGACAAGAATTAAAACTGCTTCACTACCTAGTCACTCCTGAAGCAGAGACCTCAGAAGCATCTTGCAAACTTTTACAAAAATACTGTCTTTAAAATATTCGTTAAAACTGCCACTATGTTCTTGCCACATGAATTTTCCTTTTTAAATTGAATTATTAAATAAATAAATAAATAAATGGCATTTTCTGTGATATTCTAATTCAGGGGAACAAATCTGTACTTCTAATAGAAAAAGTCTGACTAGAGTTCAAGAATTTCAAGAAGTGCAAGAATATGAGACAGATAATCTGTGAAAAGAAAGAGGTCTCGTACTGGCATCTGGAGAAATACACCTCTACACTCAGTGAAGAACAACCAATCAGAGCCAGGAGGAGGGTCCTAGTGTTGTCAATCATGCTTGTACATGTGCGACTCGAGGTGCTAATGGCGGAAAAACAACTTACCAGTCCAGGAAAACTGTTTATCTGACATCATCGGTGGCCAAGCTAGCTAGCATTAGCATTCATGACAGACTCTGCAGTGGGGAGCTAGCTATAGCATAGCAGGAAACAAGGTGGCGGGGGTGAGCAGCACGTACTGGAGTGGGATTGAGAAGGCAGAGATTTTTCACAGATTATCTGTCTCATACAGTCACTGCAGAGCGAAAATGTTTAACAAATATGTAAAAAGCTTATTGTTTTTATAAAAATTACATAGTTCAGCTTTAAGCACAAAAGATAATATTTTCATAAATACGATCATCTTAATTGGCATTTTAATTGGAAAGTAAACGTCATGGAATTGGGAGGAAGAGTAGAAATGCTTTTCAAGCTTCTTGAGATCCAGTAACAAAGTTTTCACATTTTGCAATCACTTTGGGAGCAACGTCATCTGCATGTGTTTGTTGATTGTGCTTTGTTAAATCAAGAAACTTTAGAAAACTTCAGGTAAAACTGAATGTTGTATATTCACTATCTGCTAATCAGAGTCATCAAAATGACCAGAAGCATATCCCTTTGTGTGTAATCAGTCTACAAAACACATTAGTTTTCCTTTTTAAATGGAATTATTAAATAAATGGCATTTTCCGTGATATTCTAATTCATGGAAACAAATCTGTACTTGTAATAGAAAGAGTCTGACTAGAGTTCAAGAATTTACACAGTGGAAAATGCTACCATTTCAATGGTAATGAGGACAGAGAAAATGAGCAAAGAATGAAGTAGAATTCAAATGCACGAACACCTTAAACACATTACGACATATCTGTGTTGAATTTGTCATTAAAACGAGAACCTAGCATGCAATGAGCTTTTATGCAAAGCAATACCAGTAGATCTGATTTCAGATGAACTGAGGAGAGCCTATGTGAGCATGCGTCTGTAAAAGTCAGAATCATTCTTACAGAGATAAAGATGAACAGACAGAAGATGGACGACAGTATGGAACAAATGGAGGATTAAAAATGAGAGAACTGTACATTGAAATGGGCATTGTTGTAATAAATTCCTTCATTCTAACTATAATCTGGAAATGCTTCGAAATACGTACGTCTTTCCGTGCTGAAATTGACGGAGACGGGGGGTCTTAACCAAAGCTTTAACGTGAAAAGAAAGCAAATAACCTCTTGCTTCTCCGGTGACCTACGCTTAATTGACCTTTCCGCAGAAACTAGAACACTCTGCAGTCAAAGTGACAGCTATTTTGACAGTCCCTGACTAAAACATTGCACCTTAATGTGGTAGCATTGCATGTGGCTTCACGTGAGTGACACCCAGGGGTCAGGCGAGAGGAGAGAGGTGACAGCATGTGACAAACTGGCGGGTCAGAGAAAGAGAGTCAGGGTGACGGCGAGCTCGGCACTCGGTAACGCCTCTGTGACTCTTAATACCAAGTGACGGGTTTCAGCTGCTCCTCCTGAGGCCATTTCATGTATATGACATATGCACTTGCCTGGCATCTTTGACTGCCTGTGTGACTTCTCTGGGAAAAAAATTTCTCTCAGAACTCATGTTACCTGTCAGACTTCCCCCTCAGGATGTACAAATGCACCCTACACTCGGAGCTCTGAATTCACACTGCCGACACTTGGAAAATATTTCAGTGGGGAACCGAGCTATTACCTCGGGAGTTACATGAGTTGTCGCACACAGAGCAAACGTAGATGTGGTTTAAGAATCTTTGTATGTGAATCACGACGAAAATAGAAAAACGAGGTAATAACGGCCATTTTTTTTATGTTGTGTACTACGAAAATGTGGGCATTAAATAGCAGGCAAGTGAAGTCCAGAGATAGTTTTTTTTTTTTTTTTTTTAAACCAGATACAAATATGTCACAGTTTGCATATCTGCTGCTTTGGCAAAGGATAAGCCTACCTTAAAATTAGCATACCTGCTAACAAATGCTGTTTGACATTTTGGAAAATATCAAATAGTTAGCATTACTTTAACGGTCAAATTAGTTTTGTCTCTTGATTTTTGTACAAAAAAGTTCTAGAAATTGAAAATGGTTAAAATTTCAAAATTATTAACTAGTCTATGTACCCTGACAGGCTAACAATTTTGTCAACTTCAAGCCTTGTCCAGCTAACTTAGCTTTTTACTCCGCCTTGCTGTTGAATCACACAATTAACGACAATAAATAAATGAATAAATAAATTGGAAGTCTAGAAATGATCAAGACAAAGAATTGGCAAACGTTTAGCTAGCCGTGTATACATTTCAAATGTAGCCGTTTCACTAGGCACCTACAGTCTAGCTAGTTATTACATTAACTAGTCTTCGTATCCTATTAGGTTACCATGCTAATATTTTTGTCATATACAATCCTTGTTCGGCTAGCTTAGGTTTTTACTGCCTCCAACTGTTGAACTACACCGTTAATGAAAATTTTAAAAAATATAGTTTGGAAATTTAGAGATGATCAAGACACACACTTGGCAAACATTCAGCAAATGCATTTTAAATGTAGCCGTTTCCTCTAGAAAGCCACAGCCTATAGCTTTCATACTTGTTAGAAAAATATAATTAACAGAATTTTATTTTTGATATGTCTTTCTATATAAAAACTCCCAAGTATGCTAACATCCCTGCTTAGTTTATGTCACACTCTTTGATTACGAGCTAACATTTCAAACATAAATGCATCACACTAGCTAGGAACTGAATGTGTAACATCAAAATTTAAACAGCCAACAACATCAATCTTCAATCTGCCATTACATCTTTAAGCATAAAAGACGCTAAAACTACGTCAACAGGATTACCGTAGCTGCACTATTGTGCCAAAAAGAGTGGAGAAAAGGAAAAGGAAGGAGGGAGACTCTGGGACATGAGGACAGGACAATGCATTTGGATGACGCACTGGTGTAGCATGAAGTGACACTACCTTTTCGGAGTCAAAGACAGGAAGTGAGGTGGAAAAGGTGTGAAGCGTGATGGCAGTGAAGAGGGCCAGGTGGGGGACTAACCTATGCACACATTTTCATCGTCCAGTTCTGCTGAGGCATTGCGGTAGTAGCCCAGTTTGCACAGCTGGCAGTGCTGGCCCCTAGTGTTGTGCTTGCAGCTCACGCAAATGACGGTGTTTAGCACCTCGAGGTAGCTACATCGGTTGGAGTGGCCGAAGCATTCGCAGTCTTGCAAGAAGAGAGGAAGTGTGGAGGGAAGAGACGGGTAAAAGAGGGTTGAGATGTTCGTGCTGCGAGTGCTACAGCGGAAGGGTAAGCATAAGTCTGAGCGAGAGGCGCCATGGCATGCGAGATGAAAATGCTGATGCTGCATATCGGAGGTGATGTTGGTAGATCATTGTCAGTCTGGCAAAGGTTCAGCCAGAGTTAGAAACACACACAATCACAAAAAAAAACAATTTGCATTGTTAGTAGGATTTGAGAAGTCACATTACTTCAAGCACATCACAGCACAAGGCGACAAAGATGGCACAGAGACATGATAACAACTCAACATCACAAAGCATAAGGCAGGTCAAACCATGGATGAAGCGGGCATTCAACTTTGCGTGGGTGGTAGGAAATTCTTTTTTGCTTTTCTTGATTGGATTCTTAATAGATTTGTTAGCTCAAAGTAGAGATGTTCACTTGATTCTTCGAAGTCAAGAATCAAGTCTATCACATCAAGTATCTAGCCTCTAATAGCTCAAATCAGACACATGCATAGTGTACCTAACCCACCAAAACTTAACGGGTTATTAATTAAGATTGTTAACATAAAGTGTACAATTCTTCAATTATATTGGGTACACAGGCAATTTTTTCTCTTACGCTGAGTTGGAGATTTTGCCAGATTATTAGCAAACCTTGTTCTTAATCAGCTTTTAAACATTTATTTTTTAGGTATATACTCTAAACAAGGTATTAAATAAGGAGCTAGGCGTAATGTGGAGAGTGAATGGAAAGCAGTATTGACATTTTAGAATAAACAGAAGTGTCTTTATAGTCATGATAGCTTTATTTCATTAAGCTAACATCATTAGCATGATGATGTTAGCTAATAAATTTACAGATAAATTTAGTTTGTTCTGAAACTAAAGAAACTTATCCAAGGCAGAGGTCAGTTTAAAATACACCCATACATGTTTGTTGATGCTACAACAACCATGAATAGACTGGTGGACCATTTGTAGCTCACAGTCTACACTGTAAAAAAACAACAACAAAAAACATCTCTAATTTACTGTTAAATTTCCTTCAGGTAAAATTCCCTACCAGAATTATTCGGTAATATTTGGGCAACCATAGCTGCCAATATTTTATCGGAAAGAACCAATTATTATTATTATTATTTTTTTTTTTTACAGTGCATGAATGTTCCTGGTTGAACAAAAATTAATCAAATGCACCCTTTAGTCCAAGAATATGCGCTATTCTGTTTGAGCTTGAACATATTGGACAACAAAAGTTGATAAGGTGAAGGACCAACCAAATTCCCGAGACTTTGAAGTCTAAATTTTTTATTTTATTGCAATTTAATTGCAACTCCATTCAGACACTTTTAATACCACCTAACACCTGTCAAATGATTGATATATTTAACTAAAACAACCTTAATTCACAAAGTAAGTTGAGAACAATCAAAACCTAAAATAATGTTTTAGGTTTTGATCTTAGACAAAAGTCATGTCTAAGAGGAAGCATGAAGTTGAAGGCGATTTGCAGAATGGGTGGAGTCTTTGTAACTTCATGGTGGTGCGTCATAAGGCATAGCAGTTGGTCGGAGAGCAACCCTATCTAAACGCTCTCCAAGTGAGATTCAGTCTGTCACACCGAGTGACCGCTGACACATTATGTGGCACAGCTCAGACAGATGTGACCCTTAAGCCTCGTTGGCAACCGAGTACACTCACAGCCTCGTCAAGGTTCCAGAACAGGGAAGGTTAGCAGATGGAGCTTTCTTCCAAGGGATTGCTGTTATTAAGGATCTTTATTGAGGTCAGTTCTCTCAGTTTGGCTTGAAAAAAGACACAAAAGGACGAGAAATTCGAGTTCCGTTCTACCTCCTGTCTGAGTCAGCCGGTCCTTTGCTGAGCGTGAGCTAAAACCCTTCCACGTTACATGCCTCACTCCTTCAGACATTCAAGACAAATATTCTCCCTTCGCTAGAAATAGCCTAAGGTCATAAATCATGCATGCATTGGGGGGAGGGGTTCATGAGGGGGAAAGAACGTTCCCCAAAAATACTTGTAGCAGAAGAAATGACTCCGTTTATAGTGTTTAGAATCCGTTCTCTGTAAGAGTGAGGCTTTCATGTGCTGTTTACACCGAAAGCCGTCAGTCCAGCTCTGAGCTGGCAGTACAGACGATAAGATTTTGGAGCTCTCTGGCACTGTGGCGCAAGGATCAGGGAGGTTACAAGTCAACATAAACACACATGGGGGGAGTGGGGAGGAGAAAGGCAGCGGTGTCATCTGGGGACGATGTATGAGTTCCAGAGCTCCTACCTCGCTTGCTGTTTGCAGCGTGGACAGAAGGGGCAGTGGACAATGCAACTTGAGGAGCTACTGGACGGATTAAAAGAAGAAAACAAACAAATGAAAGAAAACATACTGCAATCAAATATAACACATGTAATGCCAGAAACGAAAATAATAATAATAAAAAAAGGCATTGTGCCCAATGAAACTGTAAAAGTAATGAGAAGAAGAAGAAGAAGAAGAAGAAGAAGAAGAAAAAAAAGGGCAACATGTTCAACGATGACAAATGACGGCAATGACAAATAAGGAGACGTGTGCCAGGTGGAGCTGGCTGAGTGCAGCAGCATCTGTTATGAATGCCCTCGATCAAGAACAATAAAAATCTCATTGTTCCTTTCCAGTACTTCATTTCATTATTAATAACTTTGTGTTATTCACCACCCAGTGTGTGTTTCTCCCCAGACAGAAGGTATCCATTCAAAAAGCTTTCTACTCAATATGGGGCAAAGAAACCAAAAATGCTCAGGTTCTAAATTTGTGCACATAGAAACTAACCAGCCGTGATTTATGTTTATCTATTGATTTATGTTTACAAGTGAGGAAACTAACCAAAGGTAAAGCAAATTTAATGTCCAACCTTCGCTTTTTGTACTTCATGACATACGGCCTCAACATATACTATTTTTGCATCGATTTATAGTCAGAAACAGATTGATGCCGTGGTGTTGAAAAGTGTTTTCCTTCTTACAAATTTCACATTTTTGCTTCTTGCCACAGATAAATGTTTCAGGTGACCAACAAAATGTAATATCTGGCCAATTTCACAGATAAAAAGCTGCTTCCGACTTGGTGCTACGTAAAAAGAAGAGATATCTGGCACAATCCCTATCACAGCAAACCTATCGGGTTGTGAACAATTTTAGGCTAAACTGCGAAACTTCTCTTGACGACATGACATAGGCTGAAAGATCTTCAAGAGCAACACACGCCAAGGTGAGAAACAATGGCACTGCCATCTATCAATCTATGAATGGCTACAATGTCATTTCTATGACTCCAATGAACCATGTTAAGAGACATTGTCAACAAATAAAAAAGTCGTGGAAGAGTTGAAACCCTTCCGGGGAGCGGCGGACCCACCTAAAACATTCCAGAAGCACTGCGACAACGCGTAAGAAAACTTGACGGTTCCGTAGATCTCCTTTGCGTCAGTGCACATAATCCAAGAGCTTTTGTCTTCTTAAGAAGCTGGATGGCTTGTCTCTACCAGACAAGCTGGACAGAGAATGTCTTGCCTTCAGTACAGCAGAATAATCTAAACACGGGAGCGAGGTTTTGTTTTTTGTTTTCTTTTCTCCATTAATAAATAAAATTTAACTCAAACTAACTTTTTAATAGACATTGTTTTACTGAAACATTTAAGTTTGACAAAAAAAATAAAAGAAAGTAGAAAGCAAGCGGGTATTTTTTAAGACTCTTACAAAGATGAGCTTGTCATCTGCATATAACTTCACCAAGAACCCCTTCAGGTTTGTCAGCTGATTTAGATGCTACTTTCTTGGAACTTCTTATCCTAATGTACACATATACAGTCCAAATATTGAAGGCTAGAAACAATAAAGCATCGTAGAGTACCTTGCTAAATCTAGAACTCTCCTTTAAACCTTTATAACAGCAAAATAAGCAGATAAATAATCCTTCTCTCGAAGATGGAACACAGCACTTTTGGCTACTGAGAGCCAGTTTTTGTTGATATATCATACAAAGACCTAAAATAAATGAATCTGTGGAAAAGGTAACTGGTGTCACAATCTTAAATGCCTACCTTCTTTTCGGTTAGCAACACCTAGAGATGAGACATTCGGCCGTACTGCGTGCAATTAGAAGAAATAAGGAGTTATTCATGTGCCTTTTGTGTGATTCACTTAACAGATTGTCTACGGGGAAGGGAGGGGAGGGGTGCTACGTGGTTGTTGACACAGACAACTGGAGACATGAAGATGTCCGGCATGACTCAAATCAGTAGGTCGGGGAATCTGCAAATACAAATGGGGGGGCAGGGCTGACATGGACGAGCAAGGAGAATGCATCCAAAGACCCTTTAAAAGGACATTGGAACAACGTTGTATGTAATTGGCGTAACTGTTGGGTGTGTGTGTGCAACAGTGAGCACAGAACTAAAGAGACAAGAGTCTCTTAAACGTGGCATTCATACATGATTTATGTCGAGTATCTGATACTACGTACGGCAAATGAAGACTTTAGGGGGCATTTTGTTTAATTCATCACATTGACTTTGTAATCACTATCTAATTATGGCGTATTTCTGGTGGAGGAATAACAATGAATAAATAATGGCAGGTGCTGGCACTTGGAATGACGGACTGCTGTGGGTAGCATAACCTCATAATTACATACAAGTCAGTATTTCCGTGTCAGGGAAATACTTTGCGGTTGGAAATGGAGAGGATTCAGCCAAACGGGGAGGAATCCGGATAACTTTTCCTCATTGTGCCCCTTTATCTCTTCACTTGATCTTTCTGTCCTTTCGCTATCGACTCCATGAATCATGCAATCTTTCCCAATTAACATCCAGCGGTGTCCTGGCAAGGAGCCTATTTCCCTAACTATGCATGCAAAAAGAATATGAGAGCTGTTCACGAGGCGGTCTTTCAATAAATGACTTTTTTTTTTTTTTTACTGTGAGGGATACAGGGCCTTGCCAAAGTATCTATATTTCTTTATTGCATTTTTGTCATGTTATAATTGCAAACGTTTATGGATTTTATTGAGAACTGATTGGTTAACAAAAAAACCCAACATATTTGTAATATTGCAACTGGATTTTATTAAGTGATATCAGACGATTAAACGAGACTTTTCACACCACATTACAACAAAAAAAAAAACAACAAAAAATCCAATAAAGTATATTGCAGTTTGCAGTCGGAACATGACAAAAGGTGAAAAAGTTCAAGGGCTACAAACGTTTTTTGCAAGGCCCCGTCACCGTTTCAAATCCCTTTCGTTAGGCTGGAATAAAACAAGACTTTAGCTTTGAGCTCGGTTTATCTACAGACCGACAGCAACGTTTGAAGCAACTCAGATTTACTAGTTATTGATTCTGAATCTGCTTCAGCAGAAGCTTATTAAGTACGGCGTTTCTTTCTTTAAAAAAATAAATAAATGAATTTAAAAGCCGTGCTTACACGGAGAGCCCCGTATCACTGCCAAGTGTGACATCTCCAGGGGTTTAAAGTCATGTAAGTTGCTGGATGAGAAGCTCTTTGAAATGACAGATTAACAAATAAAGAGCTTAAGAAGCAGGGCACGGCTCATCACCACTCAAACTCAGGTCTTATATCTTACGTGAAGTGAAGTTCCCTGTTTTTTTTTTCTTTTCGTTTTTCTTTCCACTATCTTTATTTTGTATCCATTGTTGCTCATCAGAGCAACAATGGAAAGCAGCTTCCAAAGATTCGCGAGGATCACAACGCGCTGGCCAGATCTGTGAGATATACGTTCAATAAGTCGAGCTGATTTCATGTTTGCGACTGACTGGAAGCAACACACATCTGGGTCCCCCCCGTTAATTACTCGGCTACGGAGAATATGCAGGTAAGGCGAGTTAAATGAGTGGTGACGGATTTTAATCAATGCCATACTCGTAATGAAATGCAATCTAGCAGCGCCGGGATTGTTTTTAAAATATTAATTTCACTTTAATGGTCCGCATTAGGCAATTCTGCCCGGCTTAATAAACTTGAAATAGAATTGGAGAAAAGTCAATAAGGAATTCAATTACCTTCAACCAACAACATGAAAAAGCGCACGCTCCGCCTCGAGTCCTTTCAACAACCTCAAGGACGTCATAACCTTTTTTTGCCTCTCCCTCCCCCCGCTGCTTTGCTAATAATGCAGACATAAACTTGATATTTGTTTGTGCTGAAAGCAGCGTCATCCTCTTCTTTCAGCGTGTTTTAGAAAACAAAGGAGGTCAGCACCTTCAGGTTCTACCGTTGGCATCGTTGTGTCGGAAGGGCGGGGGGCTGCTGTGATGAGACAGCTAGTCGTTAGAAATCCTAATCCTTCCCCTTTGCCCCCTTGGAGGGGCAATCTTCTGGATAAGAAGTGAAGACTTTGGGTTTGTCTAAAATCTACCTCACCATACCCTCCAAACACACGCAAACACACGCACACACCTTCCAGGTTCGACACTCTCCATGTGAAGGATTTGAGGACAACCGTTGGACATGGTGTGGCCTGGCATTTTTGGATGAGATGGAGAAGCCGGATGTGCATAGGCAAGCATGTACGAGGACCATGCAGACACACACACGCACGCGCACGCCCACACACACCGAGCTTTACTCCTGCCGTGCACAGAGAAGAGGCATAACTTCTGCAGATGTGATGACGGGGGGCAGGCAGTGGGAGATTGTTAGAAGTGGGAGGGAGGGAGTGTGTATGTGGACCGGGGCTCGGCTGTGTGTCCATTTCTGACTCTTCTCAACAGCGTTGCACTTTAAAGCTGTGTTTTCGTCCAGCATAAGCCTGATTAAAATGCCACCTGGGGACAATCTGTTTCCATCTCAAGTGCCAGACAAACATGTTTTGAGAAACTGTTTAAACGCGCATCTTAACTAGGGAATAATGACAAAAAGGATGTGAACGGGAGGTTTTTAACTCTTTGTACCCTCTACATTCATTCGCACCGCTGGCATAAAAAGCCTTCACCTAAATCTATTTCATATTGATGGATCTTTTGCTATTACGTCTTTATCATAATTAAAGTGATGCCACTTAAAAACGACTGGATTTTTTGAAACATTTGTCAAAACATTTTTTTGACACAATTATCAGTACAAAAGAACATTTACTTCATTTTCGGAGTTTTTTTTTTCTTTTTAACCAAATTGTCTAAAGCTTGAGCATTGTTTGTGTATTTAAAATTCATAATTTGAAGAAATTAACATATGTAAAAGATGTTTTTTTTTTTCGAGAGATTAGAAACTAGAAATAACATGACAAAACTTTAGTCTGATTCTATCTTAGACAGGCAAAATGACTGGTTCTGTGTCATGTTATGCACCTTTTTTGCGTAAATCTGGTTTCTTCCTCAAACTACAAAATACTTCAGTTACACACTTTTTTAAAAATTAGGTGACTTTCAACTGGGGCACCAGAGATTTGGTAAAAAAAAAAAAAGATGTTTTTTTTTATCATCATTGAGTAAAAACTCTATTCAAGGTTTCAAAGAAATCTCAATACAAGGCTATACTACTGTATTATCTGCTTTAAGGCTTCTTTACCAATTGTGCCAATAAACGTAAAGGAATGACACTGGGTGAATGCGTCACACTAGATTTACTTCTAGTTATTATACTGTTTCCATGCGAGAGCTCAAAACTAAATTTCAGATTTATTCCAATGCAATTCAATTTAAAAAAAATACTTTACTGACACCAAAGGGGAACTGAATAAATGACTTATTATGACCATCGATCAAAATCAAGAAGACGCATCTTACGTGGCTGTTTAATCGAGCCATTCGATGTTGGCGAGGAATCGGACAGGGAGGAGGCATTTTACTAATCAATCTGGGAACAGCGAACACCGGCTTAGACGCGGGGAATAAAGAAGATTAAGGAGACTCGAGCCCGGCTGTGCAGGATGCACTTTGGCTTGTTCGATACAGTCGTACGGCTCCTTGCATCACGCAGCCTTCCAGGCAGCGGTAACTTGAGACGTGGCACCTCTTTTCTTGCTCCATCCTCCTCAGGGGGCTACTGCTTGACGAAGATAATACCGGCCGAGGCGTTTGAGGCTTATATTAAAATGACCCCCGCCCTCCCGTCACGTGACACTATACTGCCAGAGAGGTCTCGGCACTTTAATAAAGTCTAGATGCCATTTATTTATAATGCATGGGAGACGGAGAGGGGGAAAGAAAAAAAAACACACACAAAAAAAAAAAACAAATGACATTGGGCATGCAGAGCCAGGCAAGTGCTATCTGGTTGAGTCTGAACGGAGTAAATTAATATGCCTGCATCATGACAATATCGCCTCCAGCTATTGCTCACCGCCTCACGCTAACCCCACCCCGCACCCGCCAATAGAAATGTTAGCCAATACTTGTTGAGAGTTTTCGCAGGTAGATTTGGATCAGAAATGAACACTCGGCGCCACACTTAGGGATGTTCGATGAAGGGCACAACAGCAGGCAAAGCAAAGCAAAGCATCAAGCATTAATAGAGTGCTTTCTTTCTCTTTTTTACTTATTTAGTATTAATAGTATTCTGATGCTGTTTACTTACTAACTGGACCAATGTTATTAGGAACACCTGCAAGAGAAGAAGAGAGAGAGGAAAGAAAACACACACAGCTTAAATGGTTGCACATCACTGGCTTACCGACATTAAGAACAACATCTTAAATTCAAGAGAGAAAAAGCTGGAAAATCCTCTAATCTTTACAACGTGATGAATCGTGTCCACCTGGGTTAACACACAGAATAGATTTAAAAGTGAGCAGTCTGTCTGGTAATCTGTACCAGTCCGTTTCTCCTCCCCTGATTTCCCTGTCAATGGCCAAAGTTCTTGTCGTCTAAGACAAAAACGAAACCATGCTGCTTTGTGTCTGGCTTAGTCAAAGCTTTTCAGAACCTCCATTTACTGTAATTACAGTTGCAAGTCGTTGTGACGTCTAGATGCTATTTGTTTTGCTCGTTCTTCTTTTGAAGAAAAGCTTGTTTGGAAGATAAGCAGTCAGATAGGAAGAAAAACAGCTGGATGTGATTTTAAAGTCTTGCCACAGATTCTCAGTTAGTTTTAGTTCTGGGATTTGACTGGGCCACTCTCCATGACTGTAGCTACAGTTCCACCGACCACATAATTGTGCAATTTGACATATAGAAAATATGTTTAAGGGGGAAAAAAAAACTCTTGTTTGTCTATAAAAAGTTGACACCTGATCAACAACCAAAAGTTGCCACTGGCGCAAACCACAAAGAAGACAATAGACAGTGATGGGGGAATCACGGCATGTTTTCTTAATGACTTATCGTGTGAACAACCTTATTTACTTGTGATTTTGATTGAGTTTCTTATTTAATGGAAATACCAAATTGCACAATATGGTTTTCATTTTGACATTAGTGGAATATTGACAAAGCTTTGCGCATGTTTGTAATGGAAACCCACTGTGTGTTCAACGTAAAAGTTCTGGACGACCCTGGAGTTGATGACTGTCTAGGACTGCATCCGTCTTCCCTGTAGCAGAAAACCCGTCCCCGCAGCATGATGGTGCCGCCACCACCACGCTTAACAGTGGGGAAGGTATTTTTAGTCTAAGTCTTCCACCACATTGTGTCTTGCTTGTTGGCTAAAAAGCTACATTTTAGCTTCATTCACCTCGAGCAACTCGTTCCACATCTTTGCAGTGTATTTCATGAGTTTTGGCAATTGGACTTCTAATGACTTTCTTTAGGCCACTATCCCAAAAGCAATATATTATCGGAACACGGAGAAGCAGCATTCAGCTTCTCTGCACCTCAAATCTGGAACAAACTTCCAGAAAATTACACAACAGCTGAAACACTGTGTTCCTTTAACTTAAGCCTAAGAACCCACCTGTTAGAGTTGCTTTTAGCTCACGATCACTGGAACATTGACATATTTCATGCGTGTTGATGATTTTGATGATGGCGGTCGGCAAAATGTTTGTGGTTACTGGTATATTGTTTATACGGCTTTTTATTTGTGTTTTCATGGTGTAAAGAACTTTGAGCTGCCTTGTTGCTGAAATGTGCTTTTAGAATAAATATGGCTCGACTTGGAACGCTCTATTCAATAAAATTAAACTACTACTCAATGTAATGAAATGCACTAAAATTTATTCAGACAGTGGTTTGCATCCCACATAAAGTCTGGATGAAAAATATTGAAAGTTTACGACTGTAACGTGACACATGAAGGGTTTCATAAGGCTCTACTACAAACACTGTTGTAAATATCAAACTCCAGCTCTGACACCAGAGCAGGACGTGTTTCGTCCTGCCGGCCTGCCCGTCCGCCTCTCCATCGAGCAATCTCTTGAGCCGGGCGGCCACTGAGCAGATAATGCAGTCTGTCTCGTCCCCATGGTGACCAGATCTCCGCAGCACCGGGACGCCTGGCTGACTGCGGGGATCTGAGGAGACCGAAGACGTTCAAATTCCTAGGCCCGAACCAGCCACGGTTTCATCTCAGTTCGGCTTGTAATTAGCGCCGCAAACGCAGGCGTTCGCAGTCGCGACGACGGAATTTCCTGTCAGGACATCAGCGCCGGCTGGAGTTTTTCTAATCATCCCCTTCTGGATGGAAGCCCTGCCTCACATGTCCTTCCTTCCCTCAACGAGGCAGCGTGCCCAACCCCCCCAAAAAAAACAAAACCAAAACAAACAAGCACCTCTCCATGGGAAGAAGAAGCATGCTGGGCATTTGGAGACATGCTCGCACGTTTCTTTCAAGCGGGAGGAGACGAGATGAAACGCTCGGATCTCGTGTGTCTTCCTCACGCCGTCGCACCTAAAGCGGAGGAGGGAAGGTGTGCGGGAATTTCAGTGTGGCCTTGATTTTACGCCACGGAGACAGATACGTCCAAGCTCTGGAGGGGAGGCGGGGTGAGCGCTGAGGATTTTCACGAGATGTTTGTGTACGCGGACTTTGATCCGGCTGCTGTCATCCAGTCGGTTCTTCCCTTGATCTGTGCCTGCCAGTTATGTTTAGACGCCAAATATGCGAACCGTCAGAGAGCTGTGAAGTGCAGGTGGCCACGCCGACATACGGATCGCAAACCCTCCGGCGGCGGCGGGGTGGGCAGATGCTCGGCCGCGGACAGGAAGGACAGGGCAAGGGCAACCGCGATCGCGCACACTGTGGCGCAGCGGAACAACAGAGGAACAGCAAAGAGCGCGCTTTCAGATAACACAAGTGCATTGTGGTCCGCGGCGTCCAGGAAGTCACTTTTGAGGAAGACAGAGACACGATGCAAGAATGTGAATCTCATCACTTCCTGTATTACCAACACTGCAGTACAGGGTCACATTAATTGATTTACAGAAGGGAAAAATAGTGGTAGTAGTTGAATTTATAAAAATATCATGCAGTGTTTACAAACATACACAATAATTCATCATTACAATCCAATCAATAAGAATTAATACAGAATTTGAATTGTTCATTAGTTCATTAGTTCACTGTCATACAGCCGGGCCTACAGAGATGAGGATATGCTGAGGGGTTAAATTTAAAGCTGCAGTTCGTAACTTTTAGAAGCAATATGTTTAAGCTGTCACTTTGTCACTATGACTGTATAATATGAAACACAAGTGAAAAATATTGAGCTCCTTCATTTCCTCTCTGTGGTCCTATTGCCATCTGCAGAAATACACTGATTGGTTTGTAACAACCAATCAGAGCCTAGGAGGAGGAGGGTCTTATCAGAGTCAATCGGCTCCGTGTACACGCTGCTCACACACTCCACCTTTTCACTCTGCTATGCTACAGCTGGAATGCTGAGGCTAGTTAGCATGGCCACGTAGGACAGCGGATAAACAGTTTTCACATTTTTCTTCCACTCAGATTCAGAACTTTGTGAACATGGCCTTTCACAATGACATTTATGGAGCATGCTGATAACTATCTGCTGCTCAACTTACAACAGTTTTACCTGTTAATGCATAGGCCATAACATAACTTATCCTGCATTAACATTAAATATTTGGTGACTCTTATGTAGTTTCCTAAATCTCTGAGAAACCCAAAATGAACTAAATTAAAGGCTTCAAATATACCACTCTGTGAGAAATCAGTTTATATTCTACATGCACTTCAATTTTTGAAATAAATTACTGAATAAGTTAACCTTTTGAGGATATATGTTCGAATATAGAATATATTTAGATAGAGAACGTATAATGTATAAACACACGCACACCAAATCATTAAAAGTATTTGAAAGTTTCATTTTAGCCAACTGGAGGATTCATGTTATTTTTATTTATTTTTTTCACACTTAAACCAATTTCTGAAAGCAGACATTTCTGTCATACAGCACAAAAGCAAGCAAGCAAAGCAGCTGAAATATTTACAAAGTAAACAATAAAGTGCCAGGACAGTCAAGGCTGCAGGATCTTTAATGTTTCTACGCTAACTTTTGTTGCTCTGCGTCAATTTTCCTTTAGTCGCTAATAAACTTATTTTCGTTTTAAATCGACTTCATGACCTTTTGTTGCCATTCTGGGAAACCTAGATCTTTTGTTGTTTTTTTTGTTTTTTTTTTGCCGTGGCTATTTATTGTACAAAACGAATCAACGAGAATGAAAAAAAAAAAAAAAAAAAAAACTGTCCTTACAAGACTTTAAGCATCTGGTTGAGCGCAATAACACACACACACATAAAAAAAGCTATACGCTTCAAATTTGGAAGATTAGCAGGGGGCCGACTTCATTAAGTGAAGGATAGAGAGGGAAAAAAATATGATTCTTGCTGGTTATTTTCCTGCATACTCTCATTAGTGTGCAATAAGAAACAGTTTAAGTTCACCGTTTGAGCAGAGAGGCTCCTCGTAGCAACGATATTCTGCTTTCCTTCGTATCAGCCCATGCTCCGTTTACAGTCGCTAAGACGACGGGAGAAGAGCGCGGTGATAAAGCCGGCACTGTTGCTGCGTAACAAAGAGCTGGCTAAACGTTTTAACATGTGTCACACAGTAAACAGAGGTGTTAATCTGCTTATGTTCCTGACGCGACGGAGTGTGCCGCGACACTGTTTCACCCACCGTCTTCTGTCGAAATAAAAAAAAATAATAATTGAGAAACGAAACGGGAAACCGTCCGCTCGACGACAAGCGAGCGAGCGTCTGCCCGTACGGATCGACTCCTCAGGCTGTCGCTGAGTGAAGTTTGACCTTTCCTTCCAGGTCACGCTCCCGAGCACCAGTGGCCTGTCAGTGCAATTATCCGCTGCTTTATGAACAACCTGCGGGGCACGAGCGCATCCGCGGATCCCATGTCGGGGTCATTCGATTAATTTTCAATCACCGTCAATTTCAATCCTCTTCACCTGCCCGGCCGTGCCATTACGGGCCACGGCTGCAATCTAATTTGGTCATATCGCACAGGAAGAGCATTAAGAGCTGCTTACGTTGACGGTGCGCCCCATTGATTTCTTTCTTTTTTTTTTGTTGTTGTTGTTGTTTTCTTTTTTTTTTTGTTTGCATGCTGCGCAGAGGTCAGGGCAGCGAGATGCTGGGGAGGAAACAGGATCTCTGAGGTTTGTGCGAGTCGCCTCATGTGACGCGGTCAGCACGTGCCACACATGGACACGAATACAAACGGAGGCGATACAGTAAATAAAAAAAAAGCTAGCTAGCTTGCAAAGGTATATTAGCAGCTATTTACAATAGTTGCAATCGCTACAAGACACATGGCAGAAAAGTCCCACGACAAAAGACAAATTGAATGTGCGAGATAAAATAGTCATAGTGACAAAATTTAAGACCTGTGATTAATGTATTTAAAACCAACTTACATTTTTAAAAGAATTCAAGATATTTTAAGTCCTTTGTTTTAAATACACGAATTTAAGGCTTTTTAAAGATGTGCGGACAACCTGCTATTTTATGTAAATCTTGTGTCGTTGCTGTGGAGCCAGGCAGTGACAGACTGAAAGATGAAATGCGGTAAATACAGGGCAACATTGGAGGAAAATCTATCAGAGGGGTGAAAGGTCATCTTTCAGTCAAACAAAAACTACAGAAGGGAATGGCCCAGACAAAGCTCAATCCTAAATCCAGACGAGCATCTGTGAGAAACCTACACTCTGCAGAGTTCTAAATAAAACCTTCCCCTGGCTGAAGATGGCGGGGTGGGGACTGCACCATATTCATTTATGATGCGTTCAGTGATTCATAAATGTTCGTTTTTCATATGTGGAAAACTTGCACAACCTGCAACAGGATACTCTTGTGATTTTGACTTCACTAGTCCATGCCATACAGTTGACATTTCTATTAGACATTTTTGAAAAACCATACGTCAAAAATACTTTTCTTACACGTTCATAGTAATTTTGCTCTACACTGTGTGTTTTTTTTTAAGCGATAAAATCCCAAATGAATTGCATTAAGCTTTGTATTAGTAATGAGACCAAATAGAAACCTCTTCAGTTGCAAATCACTGTACAAAATTGGCGGTAGGTCCAAGAGTCAACATAAGATGCTGGTTTTATGCATTTCTTATTCTGTAGTGTTATTTCATATTCTTTGTTTATTATTGCCAATGGAGTTAGAAGGAAATTAGCCACCTGACTATAATCTCATGTGCTTACACTAGTACGTAATGCTCCGTTTTTAAAAATAAACTTGAACTTAAAAAACAAAAAAGACAGAGCATCTTGAGTCAATGGGGATGACGGTGATTAGTGCTCAACAAATCAGCTCCAGGCTACAGTGAAACACGTTTCTTTTTTCTGAATATAAAACTTCGGTATATTTGATTTATATTCTGTTTCTCCAGACCTACTGCTGAAATTCATCACATTCTTGCGTCGATAACGTTTGGCTGATGACAGGAACGTCAGATGACCATGGGTGTCATTACATTGTTTCTGTCGGCATTCGTTCCTCTCCGACCTTCACCTGTTTGCTTTGGCGCAGCCGATCGAGCGCTCTGGAAAAGGGGCTTATCTGCTGAAATCCTCCCCACCACCACCACTACCACCAGCAGCACCACCAGCATCACCCCGAAAGCAAAGTTAGTAATTACTTTCCCCTGGCCGCCATCGTTTTATAGCAATCCATCATCATCTTTGGCTGCACAGAGCCCAGTGATGGTGACAGGCGTCGCTAACCGGTCGGCAGCGGCGTCGGCTGCCGGAACACGAACGCGACAGCGGCGCGCGAGCTGATCTGATTGAATTCCTCAGGAGCAAAATTACGGGTTTGCGGCCAGCCGGAGCGCTCCGTCTCCACGTGTAGATCTGAATTAAAGGTGGCAAGCCTTAAAGTGGCCAGGAGCTAAGTTGGGAGGAGGACAGCTTAAGATTTGAGGGAGGAGAAGAGGTGTAACGCCGGAAAATAAAATAAAATAAAAAAATCCAAAGATAGACGGAAAAGAAAAATACATATATTTGAAGGAAAGATTAGCGTCACAGCTACACACTTCTGAGACGTGGAAAAGAAAGTGTAAACAAGCTTGTTCTCTGGGGTATCTGGAGGTGTTGAGAAGGAGGACGGGGGAGAGACGAGGAAGTAAAAAAAAAAAAAAAAAAAAGAAATGAGAAAATGTGACAGAACGGGTAGAGAAAGAGCAAGATAATGGAGGAGAGCAGCAGGAGGAGGAGCAGAATGACAGGATGCACAGAAAAAAAATAAATAAAAACAAGCGTCACTGAGCTTTACAGAGAAACAGAATTGGGGTAAAGTAAAGGCCCAAATAATGAAGGGGGAGAGAAAAATAAATAAAACGGAGTAAAAACATAAACCAAGTGGTTGCGTTGGGGACGAAACAGTCATTTGAATGCATTTTAAAACCGCACGTTGGATGACAATAGGAGGCAGCTTTACAGAGAACGTTCTAAAACTTAATAAAAAGGAACATCAGATGTTTTGTTTTTGACTCACCAAGGAAATCCGGCTTCTGATTTCAGCTCTATCTTAAAATTTGTTCTTTTTTTAAACTATTTAAAACCTCCACCTAACTTTGTGCAACTTCCACTTACTGTCTGCGCGCACATTAACCAGCAGAATTTGCTTTGATGCACTTTTTGAGCTTAATGAAATATTAAAGGTTAGGAAGCAATGCTTTGATACATACTTAGGAAAGCAAGCAAACATCAGATCCGAACTGTAACCTACAAATGTTTGCAGATCACTCCAAGCGGCCTCTTTGGACCACAGTTGTTGTTTTGTTGGGTTTTTTATTTAAAGTAAACTCTCATTGCTGCGGCTGGTGGAGAACGTTCAGGGAGTCTTCTATCCTGTTTTTGTCAGCTCGTTGATCTGAACGCCTGACAGGACACGTTCAAGTCTATCTGAACAGCACATTTCAGCAACAAGGTGGTTCGAAATGTTTGACATCATAAAAACAAGCAGTAAACATCACGTTTTGTCAAGTACCATTATCAAAATCATCAACACGCATCAAATATATTGATCAGTGTTCCAGTCATTATGAGTCAGAAGCAACTCTAGAGAGGTGGGTGTTTTGCTTTGATTTAAAGGAACTCAGTGTTTCGGCTGCTTTGCAGTTTTCCGGCAGTCTGTTCCAGATCTGTGGAGCGTAGAAGCTGAATGCTGCTTTTCCATGGTTAGTTCTGGTTCTGGTGAAAGTTTCATTAAGATAAACCTGACAGCAGAGAGTTGATTCTGTCGAATAACCTTCATGACTTGGGGGGGGGGGGGGGTTTGGGGGGGGAATGGTTTTAATGAAAGCAGAAATTGGCCAATCAGAGCTCAACAGAAAAAGAAACAGGAACCAATTTCGGCCAGGAAAAGATTGGCTGTTCCATCTCTGTTAAATTAAGATAAACTTCATATTAACATGTCTTGATTTTAAATTATTAGAGATGTAAGGTACAAAAAAAAAAACAGATTTTCCCTCCAAAGCTTCCTGGATTGGGGTTGTTTAGTAAATCCTGACGTAAACGATCGCCTTAAGAGTTCATTAGTCCCCGTTCGACGCAGTTCATCACAGGTGTTTATGGCAAAAAACCTGTGATGAACTGAAAAAGCTTCATAAGAACCTAAATGCCGACACAAAGACACATTCTCTTTATGCCATACAGTCTTCTCTTCATCCGGCGTCTCATCTCACCGCTGAAATTCTTCCGTCAAACAACGAGACCAACACCTCCCATTTGGACAAAAGGAAGAGATAATCAGATTCCAGCGGCTGGCAGCTGTTCATTAGCACAGACCAAAGTGCTCTTTGACGGCTGTGTGGTATTTTTTTACTTCTTGTTGTGTCTGCCGGCTTCTGATGTGACGGCGCTCCGTCTTGTGATGCTCGCCTGGACCACGGCTAAAAGCAGGATGATGATGATGATGTGGCTGCTCTTCGTGTGCAGGGCATCAATTATTTGAGGCTCAGGGCCTTTACTGCTTTGATCAATACAGATCCGTGAATTCGTGGGCTGCGGCGTCAGCTACGTCAGAACCGGGATCTCTTAATCCTGCTCTGACGAGGTAATCTACTCGTTTAGTCGCCACGCAGACACACAAGAGGACTGGATGCTCAGAAACGGGTTGCAGAATACGCAAAGAGCCTGAACATTGGCTAGAAAGGCTCCCTTGGTAAGTCTCAAGGGTATATGTTGAACTCTCATATTTACCCAGTATGTGAGGACAATGATTGCGTTATGACTGGAGGCTGCTTTAATAAATCATCTCAAAAATTGAATGCTCACAGAGCTGTGATTATGAAGCAAGTTTACAGGTTAAGAGAGGTCACAGCATTTAAGTTTCTTTCATTTCTCTCACCAGAACTTATCTTCATACGTGTGATAGATGAAAACGTGTTCGGATGGTGGGTGGATGGATGGTAGGGGCGTAACAGTATTGGAAATTGTGCAGAACATTTTCAATGTATATTAATATGAGCTTTTTATTTGCATTATTTGAGGGCTGAAAGCGCTGCATCTTTTTTGTTATCTTGACCATTTTTCATTTTCCGCAAATAAATAGAAGATTTTTGCTTGGAATTTCAGAGACACGTTGACGGTAGTTGATAGAATAAAAGAACAATGTTCACTTTACTCAAACATAAACCTATGAAAAGTAAAATCAGAGAAACTGATCATTTCAAGAGGCCTCCAGAGCTGCATATATCATAAGTAGGTAGGTACTTTTCAGGATAAACTCCGTAAACCTGGGAAACGTACAAAATACGTAAAACCCCAAAGGTTTACGTGTCAGGGATTTGCTCCCTTTTTTATATTAATTGCATATCTTAATTCCTGTTTGACTAAAACGTCCGCGGAGTTGAATATAGTTAGTTTAAACCAAAATTTTCTAACTGGGGCTGATCGGTTGTCTAATATGATGGAGAAAAACAAGATTTCAGACCAATCTTAAGACTTTGAAAGAAGCCGTGTTTAACAAAAGAGAACACACACATCAGACCAGATATTTACATACAGTGACTAAAAAGACACACCAGCAGTTTTTTCTCACAGTGTGACATTCTGGGTCACAAAACTTTCAGGGCTACTGAAATTGTTTGTTAGATGGAGAAATAATGACAGAAACAGTGTTTTTTTTCTCCTTCAAAAATCAGAAGATTATATACACTGAGGTCATGATGATGACGACGATTGGCTTGATGAAAATAAAATGTGTTAGTCATAACGGCATTATATTTTCAGGGAAAACGGTGAACCTTTCAGTATCTCCAGAGATCGGCCAGGAAGTTGGCGTCAATTGGTATTCCAAATGTACAATTCCAAAAAACGCGAGAAAGTGGGGAAAAGTTCGCTGCTGTTTAATAGTAGTCAGTGGTGGAAAAAACATGTAAGTATTTAAATGTCTGGTTTCAACTGTGTGCGTTGTCGGCAACATGCGCGATCTTAAAATTAGCCGAACTGTTTCAGGTGAACACAGTCTGGCTTCGAAGCGATGTCCAGGATAAACTCCACCGCTGGAAATAAAGTATCTGTAGGGGAACAGCCACTCCCCCTCCACCCGAACGCCAGCCTCCGTTTACCTCGGCTCCCTTCAGTCGTACAGTGAAATGAACTGCCACGGTTAATTCTGCAACTGATCCCTCTCCTTCTGTCTCTCTCCCGAGGAAGGAAGCGAAAATGAGCGAGGATGAGAGGCGGGTGGGCAAGCATTACAGACGGAGAAAGAGACACCTCACCCCCCGTTCCACCCGTACCACCACCCCACCCCCACGTAGGCCGAGTTAGCTGTGACAGAGAGCGATGCCCGCCTCCCCTCCTTTTCCCGTCTCCGACATCCATTTTGCTCCCTGTCACTCTTTAAATCCCCGTTTCAAACACAGCCCCATTATGAGGCGACACATTAACGCCCCCCCGCCCCCCTCCAGTGCCACACCCCCTTCCAGATGATGATTCATTGACCTCCTTATCCCGTCAGACGACATGATGGGCATAGTAAGAAGAAATTAAATCTTAATTGCGTTTTCATCTTTGACAAATTTGCCTCGGCGCAGATGCCATATGCTCGCTCGGTTTTAGCGCAAACACACGGAGACTTTCGCCGATTGCAGCACAGCACATAACATTTTCTCTTTTTTTTTTTTTTTCGTTTTTTTTTTTTTCCTCCCCTCAGCTTCGTGTGTTTTCTTCTCTATTCAGCAGGGAAACCTTGCATTCCTATAGATTTTTCACAGCGTTATTACATTATGGATTTTGCCTCCTCCAAGACAAAGTATAATAATGCGCTTTACACTGGGACTGTTTTTCATCACCGGCAGGGCCAAAGGAGTTTGTCTGTGTGCCTCTTGTGCGGTTATGAGGGTGTGTGCCTGTGCCGTACCCAGGTCTGGATGAGCACCTGTGCATGCATGTGTGTCCGTAACCCTTTTTTTTTTTTAATAATGTGCTGTCAATCCAGGCTTTGGCTATGGCTATTTCACTAACCCTCCCTAAGTCTCATAACGCGGATCCTCGGGGAGGCGGAATAAGTCATCGGTGGCCGGCGGCCGAGCTGCGAGTCCCCAAGCAGGGAGGCGGAAATCGCAGTAATAAAGGGATAAGGGGTGGGAGGGATGAAAGTTAGGAGCATATTTGAACCTAAAGCTGTCATTTTGTTGGCTGATATAAGGCAGGATTGCTGTCCGTTTTGGAGCTTCTGCTTGGGTGATTTTATAATACGGTGGTTAAAAAAAAAAAAAAAAAAAGGATAAGTTAGAAGTATAATGATATTAAAAAGCAATATCAATATATTGTGTCTACTTGTTGTAAAGTAGACAGATGTCATGTCGTTCAGAGGTTGTAAACGCATGGAGATGTTCCCAGAGCAAGGGGAAAAAAAACAGCAAATAAAATAATTAAGCTGATTTTCATTATTTAAAGGAGCGATATTATGTGTTTTCCGGCCACATGGAATCATTTTATGGCACGATAAAGTAGCTATGTACCCGTCGGTTGTTAAAAAAATGCTGTATATGTCAAATATGGACTTACAAGAAAGCCTTGAAATTGGGGCTCTGTCTCTTTAACAAAGTGCTGCTGTTAATCAAGCTCCGCCTTCACGAAGTCATCAAAGTCATCAAAGTCAATGGGTATTTTATTGTTTCTGATGAGTTATCCATGAGTTTAAAATCCAAAAGACTTTGACGTGAACATTGTGATTCACTGAACACTGTTTTGAGAAAACATTTGGAACTTCATAAGCTATTACTAACTGCGCAAAAATGAACTGTTCTTTTGGTTTAAAGTTCAAAATTAGAATGCAGCATGCAAAAAAACATAAAATAAAAAATTCCCACAAGGTTTGGACCAATCAAATCTGGATGTAATTATTCTATTTAGATGACATATTGTTTAAAAGATATCGCAGTTCACTTATTTTCAATTTGTGAAACAATTAAAAAAAAAAAAAAAAAAATTTCCAAAAATTATAATTATTTTTAATATCCTGCATTACTGGATACATTATCTCGCCACTTTGCTTGACTTTTCAACCGTGGCACCTTCTTGGGTACATGGCAGCATAACGAAACACTGACACGATGATGGGTTTCAAGCAACTGGCCAAATGTTTAACCAACAACGTTAAAATTGGCATTCGGCATCTGCTGCATATTTTCCTGTCTGCCCAAAACCAAAGGATATTTTACAGCTTCTTGACAAAAATGTCCTGAGACATTAAATTTGGTAGTTCTCATCATAAGCGTGCTACAATCACCAACATTGTGCATAAGAAATCTACTGAATATATGAGTTTCACTTTCTGAAATGAGCGACAAAAAACATTAAGCGTGTCGCTTGAGTGCTTTATAACGATAATCTAATGTTTCCTGGAGCCGTATTTGCACCGATCGCCCACGCCGGACTAAATCTACACACGAGTTGTTGTGCTGTGACTAAGAAGCAGGGCATCTATTAATCAAGAGTGTTTGCACAGAGACCATAATTGCCCTCATTTGTGACTGATAGAAAAAGCTCTTTACGTAAGTACTGATAAAGTGGTCTCCACTCACTTTCCACATCCACCAAACCGCTGGATGTGGAAAGTGCAGTCTGACACTACGTCCTTGCTCTGTTTGCGTCAACGGAAGAGCAAAACGCTATTTTTCTCCGAGGGAACAGAATGGGAAGACAGCAAGAGCTCCAGGGAGGGAAAGAGAAAAAGGGGGGTGGGGGGGATGGAGATCATTATACTGTAAATTCTAATATTGTTGTGTGGGTATAAGGCTCTCTTTCCCTCCTCCGTGTCAGGGCGAGTTTCCCTTTTGAATGTCTGATCTCAAGAAAACAGTGAGTCACATGTAAGAACATTTTTTTGTTGTTGCAATTTTAAGCTCTTCTTTAATGGTGGCTTATAACAACACTTGGAATATATCCTGGTTCTCGTTGTTGTTTCAAAGCAAAGCATCCTGGATAAAACGATTCAAAATGATCACTTTATTTCTTGTTCCCACAATATTCACCCTTTTGCTTCGATTAATTCAGCAAAAAGCTATATTGCGGAATTCGCGGATTCACTTGTTCACTCATTTTTCTGTGGAATGTACCTTTTGGCAGAAAATCCAGCAGGTTTTTGTTGAGGTAACTTAAAAATATTCAAAAGAAAATGCAGCTTACGAAGCCGACATGCCTCACCACGATGCTACTTGACATGCTATTGGCTAGCGATTGCAAAGCAACCAATCCAGGAGCACCATTTGTTTTCCTTGGAGCTGATTGGCTGTACCTGTGAGAGCGGTAGAGGTTAGCTTCTGTGGTCATGCTAAGACAGTTTCCACTACGTATGTTAATGCATATTAAGGTATATCTGTTGTTGGAGCGACTAAAATAGGCAGTTATAAGCGTCTTCATAGGCATCTCAAGTAGGGCTGGATAATAAATCAACAATAATTCATATCGCAATGGACACATGATCAATGTCAATAAATAATACATCGGATAAAACATTCAATAGTCAATAAATAGAATATTTACTGAAGTCTGATCCAGAACCGCACTGCATTCTGGGAGATGTAGGTGGAGGAGAGACTTTAGTCGCTAAACCTTTAATGAGGAGCTCAGCAAGGTTGGTGGTATCAGCTAACTCGCTCACTCTTTGGTTACCTAGTAACAACTGGTTGCAGCAGCAGTATTGAAAACAAACTATTTGATATTAATTGATATCGACTGATATAAAATGCTTATATTGTGATGCGTTTTCAGCCACATTGTCCAAGCCGAGTTTTAGCTTTTCGCAGGTGGCGGGGCTTCCTAATCCAAACAAATTATCACTGCATCGTGATTAAAAATATTCCACATTTGAGAGATTACTGGACAACTTGCTGGCCCCAGATGAGAAACGTTTTGCTTTCCCATTTTTTTATGCTTTTGCTTTCACCACTAATTAAAACAAATACACAAAATAGAATACTTTTTTTTTTTTAGCAACCATGCGATAATCCTTAGACATTAATGCTCAATGGGATGTTTACGTAGACTTATCACGTTTCCTCCATAATTTTATGTCTAAATGCAAAGCATCAATAACTAGAACACTGATGACTTACCCAAGTGAGTTTACCCTTGTTGTTTTAAGAAAAAGTTGGGAAAATATCAAAGTCTCGGTAAGGTTTTAATGCTGCTGATTCAAAACTAGAGACAATGCGTTTACATTAAAATGGCCAGTGTTGGCCGACGTAGCCTGATGTTGACACCGCTTTCGTAGCAAGGAAATCTGAATGTGACTTTACACATTAAGGGGAACATGTATAGCGGCCCCTATATGTTGATGAGCTAACATGTTTCTGGATTTGTTGCGGCACATGTGTGTTCGTACTCACAGATATTAGCCGTGCCCTTGGGAATGGGCAGGTAGGAGCCAGCACTCCACGCTCGCCCTTGGTAGCTCCTCTTACAGCGCCCGCAGTCAGGCCCGGTGGTGTTGTGCTCGCACTCGCAGCTCAACTTCTCTTTGTCAAACACGCAGCTGTTGGCGTGAAGGTTGCATTTGCACCTGTCAGAGAGGAAGAGGAGGCGTTCAGGACGGGGATGAAAGAGGACAGCCACATCGACGCGGGGTGGGGGTGCATGGGGAAAGTTTTGCGTCTCTGAGCGAAGAGCGCTTTTATTTATTTTGTCGGACAGTGGGGCTGAAAGGCAGGGCGTCCTTGACAAAGAGGTGGCGCTGGAACAAAACAGCAGCTACTTCAAGAGGAGCTGGTTCAAAGGAGACGGGCGACTGCACAAACAAATCTAACATCATTATTTCCTCGATCCCTTTCCTTCGTCTCCTCCCTTTCTCCGGGGGAAGCCAGCTCCTCTTTTAATTGTCCCACAGGAGGATGCGTAATTGTCACAGTCAAAAGGAGAGAGAAGGGGGGGGGGGGACAGTCAAGGCAGAGCGAGGTGGAAGCAGAGAAAAAAAAACAACAAAAAAACAAGGCAATGTAAATTGTGGAACACGCTCACGGAGAACAAAAAAGGCCTGTAGCCATACGAGACAACGAATAGCTCAGTGTTAGCCGGGGGGCTAACGGTGAGAGTACCTCCTCGGTGACAAATTAACATGAGATGAGATCTCACGAGCATATTTCCAACGCGGGAGGAGGGAGACCCTTAAGGTGCACTAAATCCTCGCTCACGTCCTGCCTCCACCAGAGACTCTGATTATCAATAAACCCGGCAGATTCAGCTGTCGCCGTAGCTACATGAATCTGAGGGGATAACGCGTCTGCTCCGTTAATTCATGAGGCTCGAGCTTCAAGAAGTGCTCGTGGTCAAGTGGGAAATTTTGAGACATGAGCGAGCGTTGCAAAACAAAACGAAAAAATATACATTACAAAAGTTGTAACAACTGATTTCAGATTGCTCGTTGTTTATCCGACTGGTTCTTTGCTTAAGTAGAAGTAGAGAAGTGATCTGTTAAATTGAATAAAGATCTGTGACAACCTGTGAGGGAGCATTTGTGTTCTATTAGTAGATTTCATTGCAAACCACTCCCTAATATCAACCTACGCGCTCATGCCACATGTCGTCTCCTTTTGAGCCGTTCATAATAATATGTTCATTACTAATAGCATGCTAGGACAACTTCCCGGATAAAAATACACATTTCTTCATATTTAGAAGTATGCTTTATTACATAGAGCGTTCCATGCAATGGCTAGTAAACGTATTCATTACTCGTTTTTGGACTTTGTCGTAGCACCAGCCCAAACGTTTACATATTTCATTGGGGATTTTCTTTTTTGTGATAAAATAGATTAAAGTAGTAAAGGACGTTTGGATTTGAAAAATTATTTTCACACTTTTATGTATAAAAATCTGAAAAATGTGAAATTTCTTCTGATTCTAGCCCAGCCACTCCCTTTACTTCGCTACCCTCTAGATAAAATGGATTGGCTTTAGAAGTGATTTTGCGTCGAATTTATTCTCAGTATGTCTTCAAATGTTCTGTGGCGGTCTCCAACCCTAATCCTCGAAATCTACTGTTATGCAGGCTATAGACTGGTCCAACACAGCTCAGGACTTTACCAAATGTGATAGCATGCAGGAGGGATAATTAAATCACTTGATTCATCTGTGTTGATGCAAGGAGGCATTTAAGACCCGCAGGACTGTAGATCTCAAAGGCTACGACTGGAGATCCCTGTCAAAGGTTTGTTAGTGAACAAACAGGATCATGAAGACGAAGTTACGCAGAGAGATACCGTTGTCAAGATTGAATTAAGAGCTAGGAACAGGTGAAAATGTACGGTTTGAGCGTCTCACAGAACACTGTTCAATCTAACATCCTAAAGAGACGACGACTCTGCAGAAATCCACAGCTCATACGGGAGAAACTGCTGATAGGACACATATTAGTCATGCATGCCAAGAGTCTGGAGTTCAGGAAATTGTGGCAAGAAGCAACTAATCTAATCTATAGGGAATCATCTTTAAAGTTCGCCACAGTCTGTGTAAGGAAAGCGCCAAACGTTTGGAAGATGTTCTGGACCCGAAACTGAACCTTTTGAGCCACATCCAAAATGCAACTTGTGGTTTCAAAGTCTCAATGCACATCATCCTGAACACACGGATGAAGCCTTGTCAGTACTGTTCGTCAGCAACGATAGGAAAACTGAGAGTCTGTTGTAAGATGTTTGTAGCTAAACAGAGGATCATTGTAGAGGAAAGCTGTTAGAGATACTTTCAGCAGGACAAAGATCCTAAACATCCTGCAGAGAGTTTCAACGGATCGGTTTACTTCCAAGCATATTATTGTGTCAGAATGGCCTACTGAAAGTCCAGAGTTAAATTTAAGTGAGAATCTATAGCAAGACTTGAAAACGGTTCAAAGACGTTCTACATTCGATCTGACTAAACTTCTGCCATTTTTCTTCTGGATTTGAGAAAGTGTTATAAAAAATACCCTAGTCATCAGTTATACAAAGTATTTACTAAGATATGCATAACCTTCATTTTCAGATTTTCACATAAAACTGCTTTGTTATATTGTGTTCTCACATGCATGAGGTACTACAGAATTTCAGCACATCAGCATCTTCTTATTTTAAGTCATACTTTCCGGGCGTGTTGTGTAGTTTGTGAGGAACGGCTCTGTTTCTTGAGTTTTATTTAAGACCTCGGTAAACTGAGCCCGGCAGGAATCAAGAAGGCAAAAAGGGAAAGGACTCAGATTTGATGAAATGCAATCCAACCTAAAGCTGACCAATGCTGCCAGAACGATGCAAATATATTGGCTCCGGCTCCGACTGCAACTCATCTAATGTTACCCGCCGCTCTCTGCAAAGCTCAAAAGTCCTTCTTCCCGATCCATAATAATAAAATCACAGTTTCGCCGAAGGTAAACAGATACAGAAAGCAGGCCATGGCGTTCATTTCAGCTGTCCGCTTTTGTCTGCTGACATTTTGAGATTTATTACTTGTTCACGTGAAAATATTGGAGCTCACGATGGCAGACGTTTGTTGTGACGGGCGCGATTTGATGCAGTATCCCTACGAATGTCAATGCATGTTCATGCATTTTGTGGCCATGTTGTTTTTAGACGCAGATTCTGGAAGCTGTTTGTTTAAAAAATGTTACCAAAAGACGAGGATTTACTTTTAGATCATCGTCGCCATTTTTAAGTCATTACTGAAGGTCACCTTGACTATGACACTCGTTAGGTGTAAAGACAAAATCCCCTGCAGCTTATCAAGGCAATATTAACTGAACGGTAAGACATAGCGGGCATAATTGTGGAAAAAGTTGCTCAGGTCGCAGATAAAGTCAAAGGAAGATGATTTGGGCTTTCTCCTCTCTCCGTTGCAGAAGTCAGATTTTTGTGGGGGGGAAAATGCCTGTGCGTGTGTGTGTGCGCGTGTACGCCTGCATACGCGCCCTTTGTGGTTTAACCTTCAGCTTCTTTCAACATCGGCAACATTTTAATCAACGTCCAGGAATGATGGCGCCGCCGGCATAATGATGGAGGCCGCCAGTGAGGCCCGCGGGGTCTCATAGCCACCAGCGCAGTTACGCTTCCGATCACGCAGCCGCTCCCTGAACGCGGCCGGCGTCCAGGAGGGGTCGAGCAGACGACTGTTTAACAGCATTTCAACAGCCACTCCCGCCCCCCACGGGGCTTTTAATGTTACATCTTCACCTTCTCTTTAAAAGGAAAAAAAAGGAGAGAGCCACGGCATCACTGTTGCCGTTTGTGTCGTTCTCCTCGCGTCTCTGTCCCTCCATCCACCTTTTAGTCCGCCTTTTAAACTCTGCTCCGGCATTTCCAGCTCATGAATATTCATGTCGCCCAAGAAAGTCTTTGTTTTTGTGCGGCGCTCTCAAAGCGAAATTGCTCAAGGCATCATAACCACCAGTGAGCTAAAGATCCTGATATGTATTCATGAACCCCCCCTCCCACCAGGGAGGCAGCTCGAAATGAACAACTAGTGGAGTAATAGTAATAATAATACCAACGGTGGTAATAATAAAACGACTTCACAGAAGTTTGGATTTGATAAAAGTTCTCAATGAGATGTGAGGGACAGGTGGAAACGTTTTGGCTTTTTGTCCCTTCTTGGGCTGGTTGAGCAGTGCTGTCCACTGAGACCGTCCACACCTGGAGCAGTTTGTCTTTGACCTCTCCGGTAATGGGATTCTGACTGACACGTATAGCTGGAGACAGCTGCTTCTCCTTCTCACCTAGAGGACGTTAGCAACAGCAAACAAAAACAAGCAGACACAAAGTTTTTCCAAAATCCCAGGCTGAGGTCATTTCCTGCCCTCACACTGCGGCTACGTCTATAAACGGTAAATGTGGCAGAAAGACTCATGAGAATGATGATGGACCAGTTTTCTGTTCAGGTGTTGTCATCATGTCTTCATGAAATATAGTGATAAATATCAGTACTGTTTTCTTAAAACTGCATTTTACCACAATGGCACCCGAAATACATGCAAAAAGGTGCTTGTGTCACTCTGCAGCATCAACTACCATCAAGTGTTTCACATAACAGGCAAAGAGTCTTTTACAACTGAACGACTTTTTGGTCCACTTATCTTTGAAGAAGTGTTTAAATTCAACAATGTTAGAAGTTTTGTTTTTTTCTTTTGACACATCGGAGATTTTTAATACCACAACACTTAATTCCAGATTGCAACTCCAAACTGTGAGTGTTTCTCAAACTCCATCGTTCATTTCAAGCTCCCACAATATGACTCAATCAATACCAGTGGAAGCTGAAACCACACAATGTAAACAGGTGGCTACAAAGTTGACTATTTGTTTCTATTTTAGGCAGATTTGAACAGAACTTATGCATTAAGGAAGTCCAATTTCCACTGCATAAATCTGAGATAAATAAGGACAAAGACCCCATTAAATTGCCATAAACAAGATGAGCGTGGACTAAGAGGTGTGTAGTTATGCCGACCTCTCTTGTGCGTTATTTCAAAAATTTTTGTAAAATCTGTATATTTATTCCTTCATTTTCAATGTAGTTCCTAAACGTGAAAATATGATTTACTATCTTTGTATATCGCATACACACAGATAAAAAAAAAAAAATCACTTTCACTCCATATACTTGAAGCACCACTTGACCAGTTAATGAAACAATCTAACATGGTTTCAAGTGACCCATTTATATTTAACCAACTTAATTCTGAGACATCGTTTCCGTTTCTGCTCACAGCCAAACGTACAAACCGCTAATTAATAGTAATTACCCTCAATGCAAGATTACAACATCCCCGATGAGACGAGCTGCTGATCCCAACAAATTGAGCAGACTAAAGCCAACATGGTCCTTAAGTGTGTTAAATAAGTGAAGCAATTAAATTTCCATGAAACGCCCAGGTGTTTTTATATACAAGCCAATTGGGTCAAACGGTGAGATAATAAGCACTTTTTGTTTTTGCCGCGTGTCTGCATTCAGCACCGGGGGCTGAGAGAGGCAGGCGGTGGTGAAGGGCAGCTGCTTCAGAGGTATTTACAGCTTAATTATCCATGAGAAAAAAAAAAACAGCAGACTGGCAGAAAAAGTAGAGTAAGCTCTTGTTGACGTAACGGATAATTACACACAAAGAGAAAGATGCTGTCTCTGATCTTTTTTAAGGACGCAACTCTACAACCACATACTCTTGCTTCCTTCCTCCCTCCCAGCTGATGTGCGGCACACAACTCTGTAGTGGCTTACACTGAATCAGCATGCTAGCTAACCTGCTATCTGCTAATTGCCTTCTCCGTTTCTCGCAAACTGACCTGACGTGCATGCTGGCCAGGGAAAACGGTGTCAGATCTCAGCAACGGCTCTCCAGGGGTAGACTTTAGCATCCAACTTTCCCCCAATTAAACCCGCCATTCCCTTCCCTCCATCCAGTCTCTTAAACAGTTGAAGAATTGGTTAGTTTTCTCCAGTTCTCCTTAAGGATCAAACTTGGATTCATTTGGTTTGAATGTAAATGTAAGTTTAAAGTTGATGGACGCAAACTTGTTCAGAAGATGAAATTAGCCGAGCAGCTAACGGTTTCCTACACAGGCTTAGCTAGCCAAATGATTGAACTCCTCTCGTTCAGGTAGGGTTTGTTCTGGACGGAGATAAACAGCTCAGGATGATCAAATTAAGTGTTTTCTTGTGTATTTTTTAATGGTGTTTCTGATATAGTTGATGCTTAAAACTGCTCGAAACAGAGCAGGCTAAAGCCACCTTTGGTTCAAACTGTTCATCCCAATGATTGTTTACATCACAGATAGTCTGGTAAGGTGAGTTTTGGGTATATTCCTTATCTTTTTTGCACCTAAGTTACATAAAATAGTCCTAAAATGTTCTAAGATGTCTTTTTTTTTCTGAAAGCTAACAGTAGCTAAGCTAAAGATGGCTTTTAGCCATTTTACTCTAAATTACTGTAAATATCATTCTGAATTATTTCAGGTTTCATTCGTTACACAGTTCTGGTGTTGCTGTGTGAGGAACACAAGGCAGATTTTGATGCAACTTCTCTGAAGCAGTTCAAACTATTTTAGCCTCATTTCCACATTTCTCATAAATAAACTTGGATTCTTAACATTTACACTCCCTGCTGAACTGTGAGCTCATGCCATCATTTTATTAGTTCTATTTATATCTATGTCTATATTTTTGTTGTTTTTACCTTCAGCAGTTTATTAGTTTCACTATTTTATCTTCTTACTACAGCACTTTAGTTGAGTGTTACTAGCCTAGTTGTCTTTAATTGAGTAAAATGTTAAACTTTTTGTTAATAAACTCATGTATATTGGAAGTTGTCTGTGTTTATCCCATAAATACGTAGTATCTTGCCGCTGAATCTATGCCAGTGCCCTACTTATGCCTCTGTGTGTTATAATTTCAAAAGCTAAGCTTTATCAGACGAGTATTTCTCAACAATAACTGAGACTAAACTATTTGGCTATTTTCTTGGTAATCAAGCGGTGCCCAGACTCGCTAATTTTGATCTAAATTACTGCCTTTATTAATAATTGCCCGGAGTAATTATTTATACTTATTCTCAGCCAAAGCCAAACTCCTATTTTGGCACAACACACTCTACCTTTTTGAATATTTATTGTACCTAACGTCACCTTCAGCTCTGTTTTATTCTTTATTTTCGCTGAATAAAGAATATGCTCTGGGGCCAGAAAATTACCTCCAAAATTTACACCATGCTGCAGAAACCTGCTGCAACAGTCTACCCTCCTTCGGCTGCGATGCCTGACTGCACTGCTGTTAACAAGACGGGATGTGGGAGGCAACATTTAGGCTACCAATTAGGGGTTTAAATTGGAGAACGCAGTACAGACCCAGCTGCCATACTATGCATGCATACTAGGAACTTAATAATAAACAAATGAATCCAAGACTTTGCTGAAGGAACACACACCTCTCTTTCAGGTTCAGCTCTACTCGAGTTCGGTGCACCGTGGTAAATGTGCCTCCTTCCTGCATCAATCTGTCTGAGCAATCCATCTATTGAACCCTCAGCATTACTAATGTATGCAGTTGGACATGCTATCCAAGCAGGAGTCAATCAAGAGGTCTTTACCGCCTGTGACACGCCAAGTCGGTTCAATAGAATCGACGGGCCGGGCCGGGCCTTCGCTGATGTTGCTCTCGACTGGAGAGAGAGAGAGAAAGAGAGAGAGAGAGAGAGAGAGAGAGAGAGAGAGAGAGAGAGAGAGAGAGAGAGAGAGAGAGAGAGAGAGAGAGAGAAAGAGAGAGAGAGAGAGCTGCCTGAAGACACGGCGAGTAAAAAGTGGTGCTGCAGAGGTTTGGGGGAAACTCCATCCACCGAGAGAGGAGTGCTGGTGTTTTGGAGACCAGAGCTCTGCTGCATTGACGGTGCGAGAGGGAGAGCTACGCTTTTCCCCTGAATCTGTTGGTGTGTGAGGGAATAGCAGGGTTTCCATTGCTCCAATTGGAATTGCGAAAACAAATTTGCTTCATGGAAACATGAAGCAAAATTGCGATTGCAGTGTTTGCGATTGCGATCGACAGTAGTAGGATATTGCACACATTTGTAAAGGGAAATGCAGCTAAACTGACATTTACCGTAACACATGAGCACAAACGTTGCAAAATTCCTAAATATTTCTAAAGTAGCGCCACAAAACCAGTAATTCACAGAAACATCTACGAAATTCCAGATGGAACGGCTAACGCATTCCTTGAAGGGTCAATTATTGGCCCATTACTGACATTTCAATAATAATAATAATAATAATAATAATAATAATAATAATAATAAAACCTTAAGTAAATTTAAGTTTGATAAGACAAATCTTGGTCAGGGAACATGACATGCAATTGTGAAATTATGTTTTTTGACACAAAATGTTGCACAAACTATGCACAAAACACCACAGAAAAAAAAACCTATCCCTTTGAGACCACTACGCCAATGAATATTTTACATTGAAGCACAGCAATACTTTGTATGGTCAACGTCCACCAAGCAAAACCGACTCGTTCCCCCATTCGACATTCCACTACAAAGACAGGAAGCTGCTTTATTAGGCCAGTAAAATCGTGAAGCCTTTCAAATTGTTTTCGCGCTGCCTTGAAGTGTCAACTAACCACTGAGGTTTGGCAACCTCCTTCAGTGTAACCTAATCCCTCTGTCTGAAGCAGACTTTTTGCACGCCTTCGCCCACTGAGGACCTCCATCTGAAACCGGGGTGAGACCCAAAGAGCAGGTGTAATTACAGAAGATGTTGGCACGGTAGCTAGCCGAGGGGTTACTGTTGGAAACGCTTAGATATCTTTTTTTTTTTCACTTAAACCCGGGGCGAAGTTCATTAGTAGCTCAGGTGGCCAAGGCGTTCTTTGTTTTGGTGATAACAAGATCCCCTGGTAAACCCAATGTTTGCAGTGAATAAAATAAGGGTCTGTGTGACCTCTTGCTGATTAATGACCGACATGAGCTGTGAGGAATGCCTTTAAGGGGACGCGGCTCTGTGTGTAAGGGAAAAACGGAGTAGGAAATACGGAGAACAGACAGGGTTTTTCTGTTATTTGGCCTTGGTTTTGGGTTTAGAGAATCATTTCATTAGCTTTAAAGTATGGAGGCTCTAAAGTATGGAATGATAAAATAATAAAATCATGTTTAACTTGTTGCTAGCTAAACCAATTTAAAAATAAATCTGCTAATAGAGTTTTGGATGGGCAGCGAGCAGTTTTCTTCCCGATGCTTCATCAATTTCACTTCATCAATGTGAGGTTCATATGTGCCTGAAGGGAGGCTTAGTGTTCCTGGACTCTTAATTTGAAAAATTTACATTTTTACCACCACCGCCAGTAGACACTGCTATGAATACACGCTCGTCCTGAACCAGTGAGCTCGTTTTTGCGTCGCAATGATACAGAAGTGTAGAGCAAAACCAACGTAGAGCTGTGTCATGTTATCAGACAAAACCTTTATTGTTCCGACTATACACTTTCCACGTTTTAAGGAAATACTCTTACATTATTGCAACATTTTCGTCACATTCTAACAAAAAGAACATTTCGCGTTCTGCAATATATCTCTATTGTATGAATGTTAATTTTGCAGTTGTCAAAATGCTATTGCTAAGGCAATACTTTTTCTTTTAACAACAGAAAACATTTCACATTAGGAAATGTTAACATTAACAGCTACATCTTTAGACATTCAACAAGTTTCATGTTTTTATTATTGTTCTTTATTCTTTTGCCAGTTTTGTCTTTGCTCAACCCCTGTACGGGTCTGGATGGATCCCTAAATGTCTCGCTGTGCTCTGTGTAATTTGGATCCATGGAGCTTCTGATAAAGGAGAAATGCTGCCATTTTGATCTGATCAGGCTCATTCCTCCTCCAGTACAGCTCAGTGTGTTTGAAGTTCCATCTCAGCGCAAGCATGATTTATCACCATGCTGCTCAAGCTGATGAATAACGGCAAAATCTCATCAACTTCATTACTAGCTAAGTATATGTTATGATCTACCTACAAAAGGCATCACGTTTCAAAGCGAAAACTTCCTTAATCAGACAAACCGGAGACCATATGTGTAGTAAGCATGGCAGAGATTGCATAATAATACAGTAATTGTACAGATGTAATTTGGAAAAAGTAATTGCGACATGGAGTAAAAATGAGGTGTGTAAATATGTGTAATGTGGGACATAATTGGACAAAACTTTTTACATGTTAAAAATAAATAAAGATTTCAATTCAATTCAATGTAATGTCCATATTTTTGCAATATTTTCCTTGTGATATCATGCGAATGTAATTGTAATAGTAATATTATCACTGCAACAAAAGTATTATATTAGAAGAACATAAAAAAATTGTTTGTTGCAAGGTGATAATAAAGTGATACTTTGCTACACGAAACGTTTATTGTTAGAATGATAACATTTCCATGTCATAAAGTGATGTTTTATTTTGCCTGGGTTTAAGTTTCTGTGCAATGGACAAAATAACACATTATCTTGTGTCATTCATAACTGCACATAAGCTTTGATGTAAATTAGAAGCATCTCATTTGTAGGCTAACAGGATATTTAAAAGCAAAATGAAAGCGCATGTGAATTGTCAGCTGTGACTGGCGTGTGATTATATATAAACTACTGCAAATTGTGAAACTTCTATTTGAGTTAACATCTGGGGGGGAAAAAATCATCAATGTGTGCAAACTGTAGTCATAAAATCGTTAATGGCCAAATATGTAGCTCTAGGAAAGTTAAATCAATGCTTAATGTGTATATTTTATAGTAAATGTCTCAGTTTGTTATATGTACAAACAGTATAAACAACTCAAAACAGTCAGAATCTATCTGTCATAAGACAGTACGATTGAGTATGAAATATAATAACTGCGATAAATATTCAATGTATGCAGTCACCTCGTATGCAATAAGCCATGTGGGAGAGTGTGCTGTCAATTTTGGCATTTTAATATATAAATGACCCTCTCTACCAGCTTCTGAAAATATTTCAGTACGATCTTCAATCTGCAACACCACAGACTACAGCAGAATGAAAACATTTGTAAAAAAGTTACTTGAAACCCAGCAACTGTTAAATACGTCAAACAAAACCCTTAAAACCTGCTTAACAAAGGTTGTACATACATAGGAAATAAATCTGAGAGAAGCATCTCATTATAACGACATAAAAACTCTTTAAAATGGAAGAGTTTTTGTTAGGATGAGACGCTTCCTCGTTCTAATGAGATTTATATTGCCATTAAAACAAAATATGCTCTCGTTTAAACGAAGAAGGTCGTAACAGTAAGACGGCAACACATCACCGGACGCTTGAGAGAGAGAAGACGGAGAGTCCGAGGGAGCCCCTTTGTTCCTCTGCAATCTGCAAGAGGAACATATTTTTATACATCTCCTTATAACGAGAAGGTTTCTCGTTTTAACGAAGTACTGCCCCTGAGTTTATTTTTGAGTTCTTGCACTTAAACACTTCCGTAGCCTCCGGTGTTAAACCTTTAGTTGAATTAAGAAAATGAAGTTACTTGTCCAGGAAAGTACTTTAGGGAAATCGATTGATAATTTAATGAGTTTGACTCATTATGCCATTTGTTAAAATGAACAATTGACCAACAGTCAAAGGCACAAACTCTTGTTGCTTAGGTCTGACTACCTCCATTAGGCCTCCGGAATACGTTTATCTCAATACTAACTTTAAAAAAAGTTAGCCAGGTTCAACACTGTCCACTTTTTGTAGTTGCTGTCATATACAAAACCCTTCCCATCCTCATCATCCTCAGTCAATACCTCGTGTAACTGCTGACTCCACTAATTTACATTATCTTCAACACGCATCAATTTTGCCTCAATTTTTTCTCTCCATTTTTTTCAGCTGCCATTCTATTCAAACACCTTGATCTGCATAGTGCAGAGGATAACTCACTTTCCCTGACTCAAGAGGAAAGCCTGGGTTTAAGTTTCTGTACAATGACTCAAAATGTGCTTGTTAGTATAAATGGACAAAATGGGTTTCTACCATAACTTCCTGCTGTCTTCGGATCAGCATCAAATATTTCGCCGGAGAAGCCATGGCATCTTGTCACGCCAGGAGCGTCGCTGTGCGAGGATCCAAGGTCTCACCAGGTGAATTGCACAGACACTGCGGTGACGTTAACACCTTTCCGTCTGTTAGAGATCCTGTAGCTGCTTCAGCATGTAAGAAGGAAAGACAGCCATATGGTGTTTTTTTTTTTTCCTCCAACTAGGCTGTCTTTTTATGTCGCCCATGCCAATATGGTTTGTTCAGTGGGACACCTGACTGATGGCTGGATGGCTTTTTAGCATGTCACATTCTATGTGAAGACTGAAACAATATTTAAAAATACACGCCAATCAACTCTGGGAGATTTTGGGCTCTGAATTTAGCTCTGTACAGCTACGTTACTGTGGGCTGAACGTTCCACATATGCAACATTACTAATGTTTACAATTATGAGGGAAGCCAAGAGATTGTACTAGCATGAATGCTATCCCTCGTGAGCACATCACCTCCTTCATAGCCTTAGGTGGATTAACAATGTAACCCTGATGCTCAAAACGGGTCTGGTGTGAACGTACCATCAAGCGTCTGCACTGAAAGTGCACACGTCGAACTTGAACTGTCGGATGCGTACTACACGCGCATAACGCGTTTGGTGTGAACGCACCATAACCATGTGAAGAACTGTAGTAGCAACACCTGTCTCAAATTCCAGCCGTGGATTGTGCAGTCTGCTCCCACACACTGGCCTTCAGAGGAGAGGCTGGCCCTGGTGGGGTTGTAAATGTGTTTTGTGAAGACCTTTATAGTGGAAGAATTTATCTTGGGTTGTCACAGGAACATTAACAAGGGATAAAACTCCTGCTCCAGAGAAGAGCGACAAAGAAAATCACAGGAAAACATTGTGGCTAACAAGAATACAGAAATTTGCTTTGATACAACGTAGGATTAAAATGAATGAAATCCACTCAGACATTGCGGCTACAATTAGTGAGCTAAATGGGCCAATCATCATTAAAAGTTCCTAGAAACAGTTACATAAAAGTCACAGTCACGTGCTCTTGACTTCCTGTTAGTAAAATGAAAATTACTGAGTGATTTGGTGCAACTTTTTTTTTTCTTTTTTTTCCATCTCTCTGCCAATGGTCAATAACCAATCCCAGCACATGCTCATTGCATCACATGAATATATATAGGCATGCTTCTGGTTAACTTTTGTAAGAGAATGTTAGTGCCTACGTTTTCATCACTGCTCATCAAGTACATTATAATAATAACCTGAACAACTTAAAATCTTTTATCAAATTATAGTTATGTGAATATAAATTGAGGAAATCTCTTAAACAAAGTTATTTGAAACTCCGGAAATAGAAGATATCTAAATAAATGTACAAATATTTTTAAGAGTTACATCTTACAGGGTAGAACATTTGTATACATGTTTATTATGAGAGATATTTCCATGTAGTTTGGCTGTATTATAGTTTTATCTTTTGTATGCTTCCTTTCAAAACAAGTTATTCAAGCTCTAAAATAATTTTTGAGCCAAAATGTTTTTTTTTTATTTTTTATTTTAATAAACAGTATTTTTTCTTTTTCAATGTAGGTATTCACATCATTTTGTGCTCGTGTTTAAAAAGCAAGTTCTAGTGAAAGTAGATAATTATCAAATCGCAAAGGGAAAGTTACGTCGAAAAAAAGTTATAAAAAGTGTATGTTGTTATATAAAGGCAAACATTAAAAGTCTGCAAAACATCCAAAATAAGCTCAGACCCCAAAGGGTTTTAAACAGCTATGTGTCCCGGTATGGAATATCCTTTAGTGTGAAGTATACAAATCAATTCAACACCAAAATAAAGCGAAATAGCTTAAAAAGATGCTGACTGAAGTTGTTTTGAGAAAGTCCTTATCCTCTAAAAAAAATAAATAAAAGAAAGAAAAAACAAGGCCAGCATGATCTGAAAAGCCGCTGGAGAGGAAGAAGTGCTTTTATTGAAAGAACAAAAAGGACGAAGTCTTTCGCTCTGGTGGACATACTCTCTGTTGTGTTAAAAGTAAAATTAAATTTTTGACCATAATGAAAGATGTTACAAAAGGGGGGAGTCTGAAAACACCATCCCATCGTTGAAGTACAGAGGAAGCAACATCTGATGCAATCAAAACAATGTATGACATTAAAAAAAAAGACAGACGTTGAGGAAAATGTCTAATATAAGCATTCTGAATTAAAAATACCCAAAATTCACAAAGCCAAGCGTTTTCATTGAGAAACTTCCAAACTTTTGCCAAATTTATACATAAACCCGATCCTTACACTGAGCAGTCTGGTACCGAATATTAGCATCCGTCATGAGCTCACGCAATGAATCATCCAATATGGACGTATTTCCAAGAAATGGAAGATCACAACAGAAGCTGGCTGAATTCACTTTGGCACCAAAAATTGAATCTTTCTAGCCTTGCTTGCCCATAGTGAAAGGAAAAACAGACCTTCAGCAGGGCAAAAAAAAAAATCCCTCATCACAATGCAGAGCAGACCGCGTTCACACTCTTATACGCTAGAATCTTGTAACAATGAACTCATGATGATATTTTAAAAAAATGCTATTCGCTATTGAATCGTCGCCAGCTGCCTCCCAGCATTCGAAACGAAAAAAAACAAAAAAAAACTCGGCACCGAAGTCTCCATGTGGCGGTGAGGAGGCTGCAGCCGAATGTGAGGTCAGCCAGGGGATTAGTCATGAAACCTCGACAGGAGGGCCCATTACGAGGGTGGCTCCGGTCGCGGTAGACGGGGAGAAGTTCCGTCAGGGGCTGGGCGGGAGGCTGCTCCTTAAATGAAATGGGTCACCGCATGAATGTTGAATGTGCTCCGTGGATGGTAAGTGGAAGAAAAACGCTTTTAAAACGCCTGATCTCTGTGCAGAAAGATCACCGCCAGAAAATAAACTGGTGACCTTGATGAGCTGGTGGACAAGACTTATGCTAAATCAGATGCAATAATGGCGTGTTTCACACACGGCCTCATTGTTTTAATGTAGAACTAGCAAACAGTTATTAGTTATCCATCAGTCCTGTTCAGCTACAAAGTTGTATATAAACAGCATACTATTATGCTGCTATCCTTGCCAAATTTTTATTCCAAAGTAGATTATTCCTGTTAAAGTTTAATTTTAATTATACAAAATAAATAAAGAAATATAGTTACTAGAGTTGTGGTGTTTTAAATGGTTGGCAAGATTTTAAAATTGAAAGCAATTGGATCATTCAGCACTTTTCTTTTTTTTTTTTATCATGGCACTTTTTATTCAGGGTGATGCTGAAAATCTCATACCTGCGAGAGCCTGCTAGACACCAAAAAACGAGGGTCATTGAAACTTTTAAAAGCCGAGGCTGGAAAGCTGGATTTGGTGTCAGAACTATAGGATATATATTAACTGTGCTCCCAACGCAAGCTTACTAGAAAAGCATAAACGTGCACAGCGTGTGCACGTGGATAAATTGGAATCCATGCAAAGCAGATTTGGACTCACAGAACCCAGATGGGTACGAATGTTCGCCACAGTGGAAACGCTTTCAGGAAACGCCCGCACCCCTCACTAACAACCCGGCACATATTCATGAGAGCGCATTGACATCGGTAAAGCCGCGCGCCGTCGGAGCGTGAAGTTCCTTGTCATGTGGGTCAAATCTGAGATGCGTCGTTCCGGCCGGAAACATATTCCCTTCGTTGTCGCCTCTGACTTCTAATAATGGTGAACTCAGTGGGGCAGAATTCAAAGCAAAGGACACGTATCTGCTGCATCAGCAATGTATCGCTCAAAATATTGGAGTAGTGCTGTATCAAGTTTCACTGCCAGCCTTATCTTCGAAAGTGAAAGGGGGATAACGATAAGGAATGCTGCTTCAATCCCAAGGAGGAGAAAGGGATTTGTTAAGATGCTCCTCTTCCTCTCCTCTGCTGATAAAGTCTCTGTCAGTTGTGACTTTGCTTCTCGTGCCTCCGTCTGACTCGTGGAAAACAGAGAGGGATTATCTAGTGCATGTTCCCTGGATTTATCTGCTGTGACATGGTGGCTTATCACTTAACTTTGCTTGAGCTTAACCTTTAGGTATTTCTGGGATAATGTTGTGCTGTTGCATTGTTTTCACGCTGCCATCAGATTTTCTTTGTATCTGTGAAAGACAAACGACGCAAGTTTGTTGCCACGCGGCAAGAAAGTCCTGTGTGTGTGTGTGTGTGTGGTTTGTCTCCGTTTGCTCCAGCTTCCTCCAACAGTGCAAATAATAACTGTTGATTTGATTAGTCACTCAAAATTGCCTCTATGTATGTCCAATGACTGCTGGAGATAGAAACTAGGCTTCCTGAAATCCTAAAAGAGTAAGAGATTATAAAGAAGTTTCATTGTGAATTGTCTCATGAACAGGTGAATCTCAACAAATTATAAAGTAATTAAAAACCTTTTTTTTTGTTATTCATTCATTTCAGAAAGAATAAAAACCCCGAAACGGGACACTGAATTCTCCAACTACGATCTCAGTACAAACACTATTTGGAATATGGGATCATATTTAGAGAAACACGCTTACTTCCAAGATATGGATATAATATGCCATAAAATGTGGATTGCATGTTAAGGTGGAATAATTCATCTCTGAGTCTCCACATTAACCTGAAGATGAAAAGTACAGAATTACGAGAAATCCACACAGTATTAGTGATACTTTGTTGAAATAATAATAATAATAATAATAAAAAAAGAATTGATTTCCATCCATTTTGTCACATCCTGTCATTTCACTCAACAAATAAAAAAGGGTCTTTGGTTTGTTTTCCAGTTGAGAAAGTGGTCGGTTCATCTTTCCCCCATAGGAAGAGTCAACCTGTGTCTGCTCTATACGAGCAAAATGTTTGCATTGAATTTTAAAACAGCAAAAAAAAAAAAAAAAAAGGACATGACGCACAGCTCTTACTATTTATTTATACATTAAAAATTATGGACCATAATACCAAGAACAGATGAATTTTGTCACAATGATGACACCACCTTCACCTGAGCAGTCCAGCAGTCTCTCCAGCTTTAATTACCATGCATAATTTAAGTGCATTATGCATTTTGAGATTCCCACCATCCCTTGCAACCACTTTGCGAATTCAGGAAAGCAGTGTGACGATGTGGCCATCTTCCGCGCGCAGGGGGATCATTCATTCCAGATAAACCCTGCTGCATGTTCGTGGCCTTTATCGCTTTGATCAAGAGGGATCCATAAACTCTGAGGCTCTGGCTTCAGCTGCGGCGGAACAAGTGTCTCCTAATCCTCCCCTGACAAGGTAATCTACTCGTTTAGTCAGAATGCAGACACACACGAGGACTTAGTGCTCAGAAATTGTGTGTATAATTAGGTAACAGTGTCATTTTTGAGCCTGTGACTTATATGGAGTCTGAACCTTGTGACTAAAGACTTCTTGAACTGTCCCTCATTAGTTTGAAGCATATATTATGTTAAAGGATGACCGGCTACCAGGTTATCAGTGAATACGGAATAAGGAAATCATCCATTTTTGGTTTCAGGTGAAACGCAAAAATATTTAGGCTATAAAATAAAGTCACGGCTGCTTAGGGATGTATGCAAAACTAATCCCTTCATTTGTTTTCCTTTTTTTTCACACTCCGAAAATGCTTTTGTTTCTTTTGTTCGAATGGGTACCCCACAAATTCATCCACGGTTGTCAGCATTTTCTCCTGCTTCCTCTTAGATATTTACACATTCAATAATAACTTGCGGAATCCAAGGGGTGAAGGCTGTTTCTCTGTGACGACTCTTTTTATCCAGCGACACTCCAAAATATTTTTAGTTTTTCCATTTGGCAACACGTTGGGCTTCAATGACCAGATGCTAAATTGCCAGGTTTTACGCATTCGCCCTAAATTAAACCAGCGGGGATTTCCTTAAGGCAATCATCGGCTTGAGTTGCACCAGATTCATTCACACAGTAAAAAACAAGACAAACAAACACGGTATTGTTTGTGTGAGGAACATTTAAAAGAAAAAAAAAAAAAAGAAATGGTAGGGGATTTATCAAAGCAAAGTACAATACATTTAAGCTGGATTGTCTTGGAAAAAGGGCAATTCAGCAAACACAGACTCAGCAGTAGAAATCCATCCTTCTTTCATCCCGTCGTTTGTATGTGAGAGTGGTAGGTAGAATGTGGCTTTCAAGGGCCGTGGGAAAAAAAATATTTAAAAAAAATGTAGTTTATACACAAAACAACAAACAGGAACTCAACTCTCACTTTCATCCTCTTTAGACAAATCGGTTGAATAAAACGCAGTTGCAACCCAAGAGTTTGTTTTTTTTCCCTTTCAAAATTAAATGGAAACATAAAACTGTGTTACATTTCCTGTACTGATAAAATATATACATATATATTTTTTTGCTTCCACATGCTATTCCAGGAGGATGCAGATTGAAAATCTTTTCATTTTTATCAATGTTTCTTCTGGTCTTGTCTTGAATCTGTGAGCGAATCTACGGGAGTGTTTGGCGTAAAGGACAGGTCTGCATTGACAAAGAGAAACTGTCAAAAAACAAACAAAAAGCAATCAGAGAAAGAAAGGGCTGGTCAGCGTATCTGCTTTTATGCCAATAAAGATTTTTTTTTAAATAATTGTAGAAATGGGAATAAGTAATCTTTTTTTAAATGACATTTTTTGACAAAATGTTATTGCTACACTTATTTTTTCTAACTTTGTGTATCTGCCAGCTGTCCGACACTGTCAATGGTCCAATGTGTTTCATGAATACTTGAACGCTATTATGAGAATACTACAAGCTAGTGAAAGCTAGTTTATAAAAACTTTGCTTTCATCCGGCAGTTCTGCGCCACTAAGAAGTTGACAAAAAATGAGAAAGGTTGAGGCAAATCTCGAAGGAAGCAGAAAGCAATCAATCACTGATCCTACTCACTTTTACCTGACAAGTTCTTTTGGTGTGGAGTGAAACCGCGTGATTTAAACGAGATATAAAATAATCCCCATTAAATTACGGTGGTAGCCCTTCAGTGTATGCTTGAAAAAGTTAATTCCAACTTTTATTTTATGATACGTGGAAAAGTGAGATGTCTTAATAGAGATCTATGAGCCATATCAGCCCTGACCACCGGCAGAGTACCGCTGCCTTTTAGAAGCGATACCCAAAGCATGACTAAAACTGTATCCGCTTTTCTTAATCAAAGTTAATTAAGAGCTTCACCCACTGAATGATTGACAAAACGGTCGTCCACGTGAAATATTTCTGCTCTTCCGTACAGGAATACATTCTGCATATGTCTGTTGCCATAGAGGACGTGGGAACACGTCTAACGCTGCGAGCAGAGATATGCAGATAAACCTGTACAGACAGCTGGGGCTTTGAAATTTATTTGAAGACTGAGCTAAGTCAGTTACTGTAGGGTAAATGACTATTTAATCTGATTTAGTAAACTTGCTCTCTTATTAAAAAAAAAAAAAAGGAAAGTCTCCAATTTTTTTTTCATGGGAGCTTTTAATTTAAAGTCAAGACAGACAAACAGTGTGGGGTAAAGGGCCACCGCCAAATGTTTTGAAGTCTTAGTCTGGAGTTTGTCTGTGAATATTTTAGTAATTTAACAAAGTCTTGGGAGAAAATGCTGCGGTCCGATGAGATAAAGACTTGGGGTGTCCGGATTAACACCTTCTGTGTTTGGAGGAAGACAAACATTGTATACGTCCAAAGAACGTGGTGTAAGACGGATGAACTAGCGACCTGTCCAGGGTGTACCCTGCCGTCTGTTCAATGGCCACTCAAGATAGGCACTACCCTGCACGGATAAGCAGGCACGGAGGACGGATGGGGCTGGTGAACGGGGCAATGCACCCTAGAGTCTTGGAGAAGCCCTTCCATAATGATAAAGATCAAAAGCAAAGACAAAGAACAGGCCGGGAAGTACACTGAGTCCATGAAATGACCTTGCAAGTCTCTAAAATTCAGTCTTACAGAAAATCCGTAAAGGAGTCTGATATTTTTGAGTCTCCTTTTTGGCAGCCGAGAAACTTGAAGGATTTAGGTCTTAAAAGCCCTACTGAGATGTGTGCAAACCGGGCGAGTGATTGTATGAATCACCTTATCATGTTTTGCTTGAGGTTTACATTCTCATTTGCCTTAGTGTGACGGTAATCGAGATTTTAACTGTTTCTGTAGTCTATATGTCTAGATCTGCTTCCACCATGATTCATGCATTGCTTACATCTTTACAAGTACGCAAACTTACAAAGTCAGCAGGTGGTGAAGAAAACACAACTTTTCACTGTACATTTTTTTTTTTTTTACAATGTTTTCTCTATAAGCGCCATGGTGACAAAGCTATGACTAACCCTCTCAAATTACAGTGGCAGTACTTTGTATTCAACGCTGTCTGGTTTCAGAAAACACAATTTAACAAAGAGTGCTTCATTGTTTTGCAATAAAACGGGTTGCAGGTTATCAGGAGAGTGATGGAAACACAAACGATGGATCCCAGACGGCTTTTTGATACAGTTAATCACACAATGGTTATGAGAAAATATTCAATGGATGGCTTTTTTTTTTTAGTTTCAAACTATCACCTTCCACCTTATATTCTGTCTATTCATTTCTTTCTTCACATGCACTGCTCTGCACAGAGTTATTTCTGCGGCAGGGAATATCTAGTTAATTAGATGGGGGGGGTGTCAGCTTCTATATTAATTCCACTCAAGCAGCAACACGCCCACAATATGTGGCTCTACATGGATGCACATTCGGGTAAGTTGCTTTGAATTGTAAATGCTTCGCATAAGTAAACCATGCGGGGGGAAAAAAAACAAGTATGCGTTAAACATTTAGATGTTTGGACTTGAAAATGACAATGCAGGGTTTGGGGGGGGGGGGTGTTTCACCGAGATTTCTCCAGACGACAGACGGGGAAATCAAATCATATTAAAGCCGTTCTCATGCGAGGGCTTTCTGCCTTTGACGGCCTGCTCCTGCTCCCATGTGGACGGGGGGAGAGGGGGGAGGGAGGAGGGTTGGCTGGTATTGCAAACCTTTTTTGGCGGCTCTGTAGTCCCGTCAGCTCTAAATCCAGTGTCCACACTTCGCACAGATCTGATAGCCTTGTGAAGCCGTCTCCTTACTTCTTGCACGCACGATCGGGGAGAGCGAAAAGTTTCTGCTCTGACTGATAAAAAAATTCGTTTGAGCTTCTCGAGCTGGCAGACCTCATGCAGGTGTATTGCCATTGGGTTTGAGGCGGACCGAGGGAGGAGGATCAAAAACTGGGGAGACGGTTGGAAGTCAGGAGTGACATTTGATGTGGCTGCTGCCCACACGGAGCATGGAGGGAGACTGCGCTAATAGGAAGGCGGCCAGGGCTGCCAGACTGGTGGAAAAGTTCAGGAGAGCACCAGCCAAGAAAATAAATAAAGATCAATAACAGGTCAGACGCAAAACACCACATCAGTCACATTAGTCAAGCTCCAATCCAAAAAAGTTAGCTTCTGTAGGTACATCTTATGTTTGGTAGTCGGTTCTGGAGTTCTAACACATGGGGGGGGCGGGGTGGAAAGTTCTGAGTGGAAATGCACAGGTGAACTCGTCTAACACTTGTTCAGAGTTCAACTATTTCAGTCTAGGTGTCTATTTAATTTCCTTTTACATCTGGCATAATTACACTCAACAGACACCAGTCTGCCTTGATTACATAGTCAAAGTCATCCACAAACAAAAGGCATGTAGACAAGCAGGAGCCCAATCTAAGAGCTTGACATGCCTTGAAGCTAGCCTCCAGTGGCCATTTTAGGAACTGCAGCTTTAAAATGTCTAATCTAGCGTCCCTTGAGGTTGCTCCCAAGTCTTTATTAGAGTTTGTCAATGCATCCGAAATGACATCGGGTTCCTGAGAATGGGGCAAGTTGAATTTTGCTAGATCATAACAGAGTTTTGAAAAATGTCCAACAAGTGTGGAACATTCCAGACCAGGTTTAACTAACAAAAATAATTAGAGTTCTTATGTGGGCCTGACTCTAATGCCAAACATTTAACAGTTGCGTTTTCACAAGAAAAACTATAGGGATGTCCTTTATGTTAGTGAAAAGCACTTGTAGGTATTTGCAACATTGTAGAAAATATAAGGAAATATATGGATTTTAGCCTCTTTCGCTAGTAACTTTAAGGTGCGTTCACACCAAATGCGTCCGATGCTTCAAGTTTGGTGTGTGCACTTTGAATGCAGACTCTTGGTTCACACCAAACACGTTTTCATTCAAAGTCCATGTGGAGGCGAGTCAAAATCGCTTTAGCCCTTGTTTTCCGTTGCCGGCCTATTTGTCGGACGTGTCAAACGCTCCAAGCGCTTCAAATCACGCCATGCTAGACGCTTGAAACGGGCCCTCAACGCGCCTCCACATAGACTTTGAATGTAAACCAGACGCATGAAACACATTTGGTGTGAAGTCACCATAAGAAACTTACATGAGGTTCCACCAGCTTTATGTCCTGATTTGGTTCAGTTCTTACAAGAAGTTTTGGAAATGTTCCCCGCTGCACATCTCTTCTGAGCTATTTGTGAAAAAGCAAATTGCTCAAGTAGTTAGAACAACAAGTCTTTTTGGCTGTTAGTGCTACATAGTTTATTAGACCTTATTTACATTATAATTGATATCAAAATTCCTTCTCAGTACAGTTAAACGCAAACCACAATCTAAACCTTTTCCAGAGTTTAGAAACCTGGAAAATGGAGAATATAAGGTTGAAATGTCAATATTATCAGGTGCTACAACAGTAACGTCTCATGCAAGCATTGGTGAAAGTGCTGTTTGAATTACTTCAACACACTTATTTCTATGCAGGCTGAGAATCCTGTGCTGGTGATTTGCTGAGTCAGTACGTTTCTGTTCAGTTTTACCTCCAAAACAACTTTCTATTTTTAAGACAGGATGTAAACTCGCAATGCAGAAGTTTTGCTCGATCCACATACATTTCTACAACACTCCCTTCAGTTTCTTCTGTGATGGTCATAGTTATTTACAATCATCCACATAGCTATACTCACAAAGAAATCAACTTTTTCTGATGACCCCGCGTACCTTTTAGACCTCGAAGTCTTACGTTTCAGAAACTGCTTCAGCAATTACTTATTCACCTTGAAGCACACTGAAATGTCAGATTTTAAGTTATGACTCAGACTTTTAATGTTTGTATATTTTTTGGACTGTTAAATATGGTAATATATGCATCTTAATTCACATCAGCATTTATGCATGAACCAGACTTTAAGTGGAAATAATGGAAATGTGGGAAGCAAAGTGGCGGATTAATGTTAATCAGTTAATGTATCTAATAACTACAGCCACTCACCACATTTTTAGTCTTACTACCAGTAGAGTTTTTCTTTTTCAGGAAGGACCATCACATTAAAATAAAAAAACATCGACCATCTTGAGCCTCAGCCTGGCTGACCATTTAAATCCCCCCTCTTCGCTCTGTTTTTTTTTTTTTTTTTTTTTTTGCTGAGCCAACAAAAGGTTGTTGGATCGTTCGGTTGCGAACTAACATGTGGCACGGATGTTAGCAGATGGTCCAAGTTATTTGGCACGGTTGCTTTCACCCGTTCCCACAGACGACGCAGCGGTCTCCCACACAATTCAGCGGACTGATTTAAAGAAAAAAAAAGAAAAGAAAGAACGAGGCTAAAATGCAGAGCGCAGCACAAGGTAAATAGATGCTTATGGCTGCACACACACAGAGAGAGAGAGAGAAAGGAGAGGCAGAGTGAGACTAAAGAGGGTGGACAAGTGGAATGACTTATTCAAGGAGGAAGTGGGCAGCAAGAAACATGAAATTAGCACAAATAGATTATCTGTCAACTACAGGCGGGCCAGAGAGCAAGCCAAGCAGTGTGAAGGGAGAAGAGGAAGAAGAAAATAGATCGACCTCTTGTTTATTCCTCCCCTAGGGGAGTTCCAACGGAGACGTTACTCGCCAAATTGCTGATCTGTAGTTGGAGCAGCTGTATCCAAATCACACATGCTCCAGAACCAGGCGGTAATTAGAAAAGCACCAACGAGGGCAGCCGCGCAAACATGAGTAATAAGAGCGGCTAATGCCTTAAAAGGGTTTTCGCACGCTGTAAGTATAATGCGCTTTGGACCCGCGACAAGCCGAGGGTCGTACCAGAACACGTTAAGGGGCCAAGGCTCTGATTTTGTCAAAGATTCCAGAACAGAAACATCACGGGGAGATTTCACCATTTTCATTGAACAGTATGCAATAATTACAACTTATGAGGTAAAAGGTGAAACTAAAGCGTAAAGTGTTGGTCATGTTTTGTTTATTTTTTTTACTTTGAAGGAGGAGTGCTATATTTGCGGCTAGCTTTAAATAAATCTGCTACTTTGACCTGATTTAACGCATCATGAGACTCAATCCTTTTCTACAGGAGATACAAGAGAAAACAATGCAATCCAAGAACCAGTCAGGTAAGGTGTTGTGGGTTAGTGTTGCCGTAAATCCATCAAAAAAGTCTTATGCTTGGGTATGCTGAGACACACAACAGATCAAACCCTGATATTATTTATCAAATATGAGGTCAGTCGCGTATGATTTGTACTGACTCACAAACATGCACAGCGGTGCACGTTTGTGAAATGATAGGAAAATGTCGCCTGACTGGTTTTTATATAAACGCACCCTACTAAAATCTGGTGCAACTAATTGCCCTTGTGGCTGCAATGCGACAAAAACGTGAAAAAAGACGTTCTTTCGTTAACTCAAAATCATTATCTGACGCACGGCGTGTCGAACGAAGTCAAAATCGGAAGTTGCCAAAATGAGCCAGGAGGCGGAGATCTTAATCAACTTTTAGGGAGAAAGTGGTGATGCAACGCTTCAGTGACTGTTGGGTTTCCACATTGCTAATCCACCAGCAGTGTAAATGTGCGAACCATAAGCGGAGCAGTGAAACTGATCGCAAGACACAAAGCAAAGCTCCCACATCCAGCAGAGAGAAAGAGAGAGAGCTAAGGAAGATAAACTCAACCAGAGTGATGAACAAACACAATGCAGTGAATCCGCAAACTAGAGATGCAGAATGCCGACAGAAAATCCACATCATATTTCAGGTACTGACCTGGGGGGAGGGAGGGTTTAAAATTAGCAAACATGGTCAGTGTTTTTAGGGGGGGATTAATGGAGCTCGTTACTTTTGAATGCTGAGTTTTGTCTCCCCAGGGGTGGGACAGGAAGGGGGCGAGGTCTTTCTTGTCTCAAGACACGAGGAGAGGAGAAACGAAGCGAGGCGAGGAGAGGAGAGGCGAGGAGGGTGGACAGAGAAACCCAAAGCCCGAAAGAGATCCTTTAGCAGCCTGGATCTCCTCCAGCTTTAATTACACCATATTGATCACAGGCAAGAGGAAGAGGAAAGGAGGAGTGTGAAGAGCCAGAGAGAGAGAGAGCAGGTGAAACTGCAGACTGCAGTTACTGTAAAGCTTAAAAAAAAAAGAGCCAGAGCAATTATTCCAGTCATTCAGCAGATTATTAGAAAATCGTCTCGTGAACCCTCCAAGCTCTCTGTCTCTCTCTCTCTCTGTCTCTCTTTCTCCACCTGCCTATTTAGCGCTGCTGATACATTGAAACAGCCAGGGTGTCAGATTCATTTAACTCACCAGCCACTACATTGTTTGCATCCAGCTCCCAGCTCCTCGGCCAGTTTAATTTCAAATTCTGGGAATCAATTTTTCTCTTTTTTCTTTTTAATCCTCAGAGCCTTCGGTCTGGTCTTTGCTTGTAATCATCCATAACAGGGCGGCTCCGCTTTCACACGTCTGGCTTTCCTGCAACAATTTCAGCTACAGTTTTTGGAAAATTAATTTACATTTTTTACATTTGGAAAATTAATTTACATTTTTCTTTTTGTGATCTAACTATGTATATATATATATATATATATATACATATATATATATATATATATAAAATTAGATCACACTTCAATTTTGGGAGTTAAGCTAATATCAATTTCACACAAAGGTCAAGGTAAATATGAAGAAATGGTTTCTTGATACTAAGAACTATTTTAACCTAGTAGGAGCCAGTGTTTTAGTATTTTTGTCTACTTAAATATGTTTATTTTGTTTACCTAAATTCAGAGATTGAACCATGCTGTTCAGTTCTGGAATGCTGTCGTGTTGGAATTTTGTATATAATTCCCCTCCAACGGCTCACAAAATACCACATAATCCTTGGCTGAGAAAGAATTCTGTGATTCACTGTAGCAGATTATTCAAAGAAGGAAAGTGTTTTTTTAAATATTTATATGTATATGTATATATTGGGTGGCTATTCAAATATCTAGAATATGTATGTCATTTTCTTGTGCCACATTTGTACGAAATTCAAAAATGGTATATCAGATATATAAATATACAAAAACAGAAATACATCTTAAAAGCATATTTTAATCTACATATTTTAATCTGTATGTCAGCCACTTCTGGAAAGTTTCTCTCCTTCTTCATTTGTGTGAATATTGGCTCTCGTCCGCTGGAGTCCCAAAGCTGTGGAAATAGCTTTGTCATGGTTCCCAGACTGATTCCCATCTGCTCAAGAATTTGTTTAGATTTAAACTGAAGAGTCTGAAAGCAGGTTATATCTCAGCGTCTCGGTAGCACATCTAAGCTAAGGTCCCTCATGCCTGGAGTGGATTTAGCATCCGGACCACCACATATGCAGGTATGTGCCGGTGAAGACCGCTTCTTGGAGGCTCAACATGCACGAGTGGTAGTTAAATGTCAAACATGCCAAACATGGGGAAGCTGTTTGGGTCTTGTCTGTAACCGACAAAGAGCTGCGTTTCCATCACAAACGCGCGGAAAACTTTGCGGATATTCTGCTAAAGCACAATTTTGCAATTGCTGTGTTTCCATTAAACAAGAAACAAAATGAAAATCACACGTGAATGAGTTTGTTGTTATTTAAAAAAAAAAAAAAAAAAAACACGCCACGCCATCGTCCTCCTACAACTTCCTGTCGTCTTTTCCGCCAGTAGTGACATCCGGTTGTCGATCACTTGATTGGTGTGATCAGAGAAAAGTGTTTTCTTTGCAGTTTTGAGTAATACACCAATTTCGACAAAGCTGAAACATTTTTCCTAGCGTGAAAGACGTTTTATTGAAAGACGAAAGTTTTTTTTTTTAATTGATGTATTTTCATTAAGCAAATTTATTTTTGTAATTTCAGATGCTGCAGTTTTACTATCAATGGAAACACGGCTACTGACTGCTGGTCTTCAGGAAATAGGTTAGCTTGGTTTGGGGGAAAAATAAAATCCTATTGGCTTTGATTAATTGCGCACTGATCTATAACATGGACTTGCATTATTTTTTTTTTTCAGATCCTCTTTTTATTCCTCCAAACTTGTGCACCGAAGGCATAATTATGAACAACCAGCGAGTTTTGAATCCACTTCAGAACCTATTGTTGTTGCCTTTTGACCGACTTCCTGTTGTGAGACAACTTCTAAAATGATTGATTTTTATTGTCTGACACTAATCAGGACTTAGATGGAGATATGATTAATGTTTCACATAGAACCTAGTTTGATTTTAAAAACCTAAATAAAATGATAATTTCAAAAATAGTTTGTGTCAAGAATAGCAATTTTTTTTGCCGTATATACAATAAATGCAGTAGAGATACATTTGGAGAAACTTTTGCTTCATCTTTCTGTTCCACGTTGACCTACTTTGGCAAAAACACAGGCTCTATTTCCCAGAACATTGCGGAAAAGGTCGAAAACCTGCAAGCTCCTCCAAACCGCACTGCCCTCAGCCCCCTCTCTCACTCCTGATCCACGCAGATGCAGGTTGAGTCCGGCGCATGGATGCGCTCCAGATCCAACCTGAGCGGCCCCGCGAAATCTCTCTCGGAGAACTGTATTCCGGGGTTAAGGAGCTTACGCTTGATACTCGACGTGCAGAGAAAGGCGTTGATCTGCGATTTGCCTCGGGAGGTGGGCGGGGGGGTCGGAGAGAGGGGGAACGAAGCCTCTCTGTGTTGAATGTGCCTCATTATTGCTGAACTGTGCGTTACCTTTGGTAAACAGTGGGAAGCATTTCTCAGGCGAGCCTTGCTCCAAAAGCAGCGGGCCGGTAAACGGCCGCGGGCCTCCGATGCCGGCGCCACAAAACTCATCGCTCACACCCGAAACCCCCGCAGGGATGTAAGAGTTTGGTCATGATTAGTCAGAAAGAAGAAATAATCGGTGCTTTCGACAGCCACGTTCAACTCTTTCGTTGGTAAAAGATTCCCACACCCTCGCATTTATTTTTGTTGAATGACCTTCTCAATCACCGGAAAAGTCAGAAATTTAATTTCTGAGCGTGACATTCATTATCATTGGCCTTTTTTTGTGCTCAAGGGTTCGTCCCTATTTAGTGAGTTCAAAGTAGAGGTGTGGAGTGGTTGTGCTTAAAATAATGACATGTTAGGGAAATCAATAAATTAGAGGTTAATTAAAAACCTTTAAGGCGTTTGGCAATATAAATGTAAATAATGTCCCAGCAGCAGAGACATTATTGCAATAAAACTGTGCATTAAACACTGGGAGAGTGACATTATTGTTTAAGCTCTTATAGAGAACACACACCAATGTAATTATGACCATGAACCCAAAGTGACGGGCTGGACAAGGAGGTCAGAGAAACAACAGATAGGACCATGGGAACTCCGGAAGTGTCCGAGAGAACCACAACTGAGGTGGAAGAACCCACCGTGAAACATGGTGATGGTGGAATCATGCTGTGGGAAAGATGACTGGAGCTAAACACAAGACAAAACCTGCTACCAAAGACCTCCAGGAAGACAACAACTCTAAATATGCAGCTACTGACGTTTGCATTTCTACGAAATTCCACCTGATTCTCATCCCCCTTCAGGGCTCCGTCTGGGATTTCTCCCATTGAGCTGAATTTCTCCAGCAGAATTTCAGCCAGGCCAATCAGCAAACAGGAGAAGTTGTGAATGATGACATTGATTTTCTGTGCTGTTTTAGAATTGTAGTCCGCCTGTAGTTTTAGCAATGGAGGAAGTTAATGAGGAGGTGAACGAAGCCGTTCAGTCCGTGGAAGTGTTGGCCACACTTCCAAATATTGAATTAACATTAACAGCTGGCTTCTCTTTTCGCATTGGAGGATGTTTGTTTACAGCACAGGCAGCTTCTGGTAAGCTTCATCGTGTCAAACTGGTGCATTGCATACGTCAAGGCCAAACGTTAGCAGTTGGGTAAACTTCCACAGCCCAGATTCTCTGCACTAAGCAAAGCGTAGAACAAAGGACTGGTATTTTCCAGGCTAGACTGCGGCAGAGTTAAACTGACCCAGTCAAAGCCCAGGCCTAATTTAAGCTAAGTGCCTGTGGTGGTTCTTGGTAATAACTGAATACAAATCACTTTTAAGTGTTTCATATGTGAAAAAAAAAGAAAAGAAATAGAAAACTATGTATCATTTTTCCTTCTATTTGTCAATTATGTGCTACTTCGTATTTACAGAGCCCATTATGTCCATAAACCCCAACGAAATGCACTGATACGATCAGAAAAAGTTCAAAAGCTGTACAGACTTTGCAAGGCAGCATGCATATGTAAGATCAACTCTTACTTGTTGTGCCTAAACCAGACATTTCCATTAGTCATCATCCCACCCGAGTTTTTCACTGCGGACCCACCCCAGACTGGCAGCCTGATTCAACACTTTCACCAGTTCCCTTGAATCGCTGTGACGTTCCGCCACGCTCCGCGTCCTCACGCTGCGGGTTTCTCATGGGTGAGAAGTAAAACGAGGGTAATTAAATCTTCATCCCTCCAACCCCTCCCCAGCTGAATCTGTTGAACCGAAAAGCCACGCTGTGTAAAAACAGATCCGCTCGAGCCTGCGCCCCAGTGACTCCCATAGTGGCGCCGAGGAGCCTGGGAAGCCGTTGTCGGCCTCTCTGCAAACAGCATAATGGCGTCTTGTTTTCATGCCACGTGACGCTCTGCGGAATCGTTAAATCAAGCGCTAATTGCGGCGCGCAGCGCCCTGACGGTTGAAGCTTCACACCTGATGTGTTTCACGCGCCTAACAGGCAGCTGAGTGAGTTTGTTGTCCGAGGTGGAGTGCTTCAGCAAACCGTAAACAGTTCGCTTGATTAAGGCACGCTGACATCTTGTGAACTCTGCACAACATAATGGATTCCCTGCCTAATTGGAAAGAATGGTGAACAGTCGACACATGCCCCCCCCCCCCACAACTGGGCAGCAGCTCAATAGTTGGAGGGGAAAAAAAGCCAAACCACACGAGTATCTTTCAAGCTATTATTCCTCCTCGTCAACCCTAAAAACATTCGGTAATAGCACCTACTGTGCCATAAAAAAATACATACAAATTAACTTCTTTTTTGCTATTTTGTCATCAAATTCTTTCAGCTCATCATATGCATTCTAATATTAGACAATGATCATCTAAATATACACAAAAAGGAATTTCTAAACATCAATTTCGTTTATTAGGGAAGACAGCGTCCACCGAAAGCCTGGACCGGGGGAAAGTGTTAAGGTTTAACTTAACTTATCACTGCTAAGAGATTACTTTCGTAGAACTATGGCAACACGAAGTAAGTGAAAAGATCTCAAAAAGCAACACATTATTCACCAACCTAAAGAACTTCAAGAACAGACATCAAGACTTTGACATGTATCTGTCTGGAAAGGGTTGGAAAGCCATTTGTGAGATCCAGATGTACAACAGTTAGAGCCATTGTCCGCAAATGGAGAGACCATCGAATGGTGGTAAACCTTAGCAGAAGCAACAAGGAGTCAAACAAAATGAACCCACTGCATAGATGATTCCTGCAAGGGGTCACAAAAGAACATAGAACAACAACTTCGACACTGCAGGCTTCATCGGCCTCGGTTAACTTCTGCGGTTACGATTTAAAAATAATCCTTTGGACAACTGTAAGTCCAAAACTACCACTGACAAAGCAGAACGTAAGTTTCACATTCACCAAAGATATCCGACTGACTCCCAAGAGTTTTTGAAAAAAAAAAAATAAATAAATAACCAAATAAAATCTGAAGATCGATAAGTCAAAAGTGCAACTTTTTAGACGGCACTTGTAAAACAAACAGCATTTCAGAAGAGAACATCATACCAAACAGTTACCTTTTCACATAACCAGATTGCTCTGGGTTGCTTCTTTTGCTTGACACATTAAATCATCATGAGAAAACAATACTTTGTTCTGTAGGTATTGTATGATATAAAAAATGTAAATGTGACAAAAAAAAAAAAAAAAGCTACAGCAGAAGAAATTTGAAAGTAGATAAATATGTTTTCACAGAACAGTTCTTCTCCCGGTTGACTGTCATCGGAGCGTTTCTTACCTGCCCTGAACTTTGATGTCAGAAATGGCGTAGAAGTATCTTGACAGGCTGCTCTCGTCCACCATGGTGGCTCCAGTGGCAGGCCGAAGCAGCCGGATCCTCAGGTCTGTGATGGTGAAGAAATCCCGCAGGTTCTTGGTCGTGTCCAGCTGACCGTAAAGCGAGGCCATGTTGTGCAGTCTGGGCCCAGCAAACAGTGCAAACCGGTCCTTGATCTCGAAGCGTACAGTTTTGTCATACTTCCACACGTATCCTCTGGAGTAATCCTCCGTGCAGATGATGTCCAGCAGGGTGTGCTGGGAGAGATCCTGCACTGTTTTGGGCTCCATAGTGAAGGCGTCCAGGCAGTCGGTGGCATAAAACTGGTAGGGTTGCCAGGTTCGGCCGTAGTCCAGAGATTTCTCCAGGACCATCTGCTCTGGCCGGCCCGACTCAAACGTGATGACGATGTCGTCGGTCAGCTCGATGGTTTTGTTCCAGGACAACGTGATGTTGACCAAAAGGGCTTTAGGGTACTTCTTCCAAGTCGTGGACTGCCAGAAGGTAGTGGGGTTGCGACCCTCTATGTCAAACATCAGCTGCGGAGGGTGCGCCAGTTCCTCGGTGCTGGCGTCGCATTCGTTGTTACACATGTAAGGATTCTCCTGCGAATGACAGAAAACGGAGAGGAGATGAGAAAGACCACAGCAAAGCCGAAAGGTATGCTGAAAAGTACCACATCTATTTTTATTCTTGCAATTCTAGTGCAAATATCTCAGTACACTTGAAATAAGACAAAACCAACTTACAAGCCACTTTTCAGCAAGATATAGGAGCTTGTTTTAAGTCAATAATAAGTACCAGTTCCACTGTTAGATTATTTCAGTAATAACAAGATGATTTCTATGTTTTAAGTGAAAAAATTTGCCTGCTGAACAAGTACTTTTTCATCAATATTAAGGAATTATTGACTAATTATTGACTCATATATTGGTGAAACTTAACTTATAAGACAGTTTTGGACTATTTCAAGTGTACTAAGATATCTGAACTTGACATTAGACCAAAAAAGTTTTGGTAAAATGTTGTGTTTTTGCAGATCTGGAAGGTATTTCACCTTATTTCACGCTTATGCACATCCCAATAAAAATACGTTGGCGATAGTAATCTAAGGTGATAAAATGGCCCACGTATGATGTTTTTTAATCCTGAACGTCTTGGTTTTTTATAAAAAAAAATTAAAAATCTCATCGACCTACTTGTGCAAAACACACCCTTGAGTTGTTTGTCGCTCAAGCCCGAATTAGACTCGCAGATCGCAGAGTTTATCCCCGAGCTTTAATTCATCAAGCACTTTGCTGGAAAGAGGTCTTTCTGAAAACATTTGTCCAATTCACCACAAATCATTACAAAGCAATGTTCTCTCCTCTCGCTCCCTGGGGGCTTGAACTAGCTGTTAGGAGGAGACAGCACTCCTCCAAGAGGACCTTTCAAGTGCTACAAGCTCCAATTTATCAGGACAAGATAATCCACTACTTGATTAGGTGGGAGATGTCACCCTGTGCGTGTACGCGGGCGTGTGCGTGTGTGTGTGTGTGGCTGCGTGTGTGGAAGTGAGTGCGGCGACATGGTGAGGAAACAGCGAGAGCAGCTAGACTCTGATGTAAGACGGTGTAATGAAGCAGCGAGGCAGAGATTGAGTAAGTTAGCGGGAGAAACAGCTCCGTTCGGCTAATAAGCTTCGCAAGTTTTTCCTCGTCCTCCAAGGCAAGGTGACAATGAAACAGGGTTCTGCCAGGCCCTCTGACTGTTGGAGGGGCCCCCCATTAATATCCTGTCTGAAACGTCCCCTGCAGGTTTCCCTAAGCACCGGACAGCGGCGGCGCTTGGAGGAGACAACTGAAGGTGGGGGTAAGCGGTGAAAAATTCCAATCCGGGTTCCCAGTGTTACCGTCTCGTGGTATGAGGTTAGGTGTGCCATTAACGGCGGCATCTGGCGCGCCTTAAAATACGCAGACAGATGCGTAATAACTCATAGGCGACAGTTATGTGTGCTTAGAGGCAGTAGGCAGTCCCTAAGAAATTCCACTTGTTATGCGTTGTGGATGTCTGCGAAGGAGGGAATATGGATTCATGGAGGCACACCTTGTCAAAGCTTTATGCATGTAGAAGGAGGGATGAGAGCGTGTTGGTTAATTCATGTTGGTTACAAGCTCTGCAAAGGTCTTCGTCTTAGCAAACGTTGCGTATCCACCTGTTATATTCAAGCTATTCAAAGAAAACCAGATAAATGTGAATGTTACATTTGTTCTTACGTTACTTCTTCATATGTTTAAGTGTTGTCTGTGTAAGCCTTAGTATTCCTAAGGATAACCTACAGTTGCAGAAAGTCACTGTCTTTAAGGCATGGCTCTAACATTTTTTGGTAGGAAAGCTCCAATATGAACATAATCCTATATTTATTGCTGTTATTGTCGATAACCGATATTATGTATACTATAAATATTTCACTACCCTTTCCACACCTCGAATCAAATGACCACATCACCAACTTCGCCACTGCTCCTCCGCTTCAGCTAAACTACCCACAATGCTGCGCTGCATCACTTTCACTGTCACATGACCAATCTCCTCCGTCCAGAAACAAACGGCAACAAGATGGAAATAAAAATCGGTTGTTAATATCGGGCCATTTTTATTTATCAGACTGATATCGATGTCGACAATATATTTTTTCATCCTTCATTTTTTTTGCATCGTTCTGCAAACTTCTCACCGTAGTTTGCTAGAATTTTGCCAATTCCTACTCACAGAACTGAAATAACTGAGTCATATTACTGTTTGGAGACAGAAGATTGGGTCTTTGATTGCTACTTTGTGAGTAATTTGAGGCTAAAATGGATCATTGTCCTTTTAGAAGACGCGCTCTTACTCAACCTTTTACAATCTGGCTGATGTCACAAGATCTTGCTTCAATCCCTCTACATAATGTTCTCTCCTTATGAAGCTATTTATGTTTTGAAGTGCACCAGTCCCTCCTCCAGAAAAACAGCTCCACGTAATGAAGCTCGCATTCCTATTTTGCATATGGCAAAAACATTATCGTGCTATCCTGGCCTTTTGGCAAATATATGAAATTTTGTTAGTCCTGTGTGATTACTTGAATCCTAAATAGTTTTTTCTTTCATATTTTTGAGATCTATTTTCTGTGACATGGCCAGATGGATGGCTTGCTTAGTAACCCACGATTAAAGGTATTCTTTAAATCCACTCTTTAATAGCTTTACAATTAAATATTGGTCCATTACAGGCACTTTTTGGATTAAAATCCTGACCCCAATGAATCAAACCTTGTTGTATTGAATTAACCCAGGCTTTGACAGGTCCATATTTAACTCTGGAACTGGATTAAAAAATAACTCAAAGTGGGTTGTTTATGACAGATCTTAAAGAGGAACAACAGCCTGTGCATTTCATATTCTGCATTGAAGTTCTACACATTCACAAAGACTACAGCAACCTTTCACAAATTCAGTATACTATAGATTTCATGACATATGAAATAAGACGTCTTTTGTTTTGCTACTTTTACATTTTCATGTGTATTGGTTGCAGCTCCTGTGCTACTTAATGAATATGAATGATGTTGATGCTTATGACTTTATGCGATAAAGAATAGGACAACTTGTGTGTGCGTGTGTGTGTTTATGGGAGAAATGTAGAACAGCTGAAGTAAGGAGAGTCTAGTGCATGCACTGAGTGGATTTGTAAATTATTCAGTCAAAACTCTGGCAAAGTCACTTCCTGACCTGATTTCTGTGAACTCACATATTTTGTTTGGCTAAGCTTATCAGAAGCGTAGCGTGACCCGCAGGTCGACCTCCAGCACCCCGGGGTCACAGGTTGACCTGCAGACCGCAGCAGGGTGGGCCGTTAAAAGGCAGCCAGCAGATTGCTGCCTTTTACGCACATCGGTTGTTTTGAATCAGAACTTTGCACAGTTGCAAATGTGACGAGCAAATATTTCCCAAGTGTTTAGTTTTTTCTCCAGTGGTGTAGTTCGTCTCTTTACTTTCTCAGACAAGAAGTGCTTTTGTTTTCACAATATGCTTAATTTAGAGAATGTCGGTGAAAAAACAAACTCTGGGCACAAAAAAAAGAAAAAGAAAAAGATAACTGTGAAGGGTTTTTCATTTCAAAATAATAAAATACAATTTGCAGTGACTTTTGAATCTAGGGAAAAAGTTGAAATATTTTCTAGCTATATGCTTTATGATGAGTCATAACAGCAAAATTTTAAAATGCCAAAATTTAAGATTAGTAGTTCTCCTGAAGTCGGGACGTCAGCGTGACAAGACAGGCTTTGCAGCAGTAAACGAAAGAAAGAGCAAATAAAGTAGGAAGCAATCCTCTTGACTCTTTGACTTCTAAGAGTGGATAAAAAATCTTTGTGCTTAAGTGTTTTGCTTGTAATTTTGCTGAGTCTCTTTCTAGAAGAGCACTCTACAAAAAAATTTATTATTAACAACATTTTTCATCTTGCATCAATCCCAAAGAGATATGTTCGTTAAAAGAAAAAAAAAACTGTTCCACATTAAACAAGGCAGCAATCTATTTTTATTTACTTTTTTTTTGGTAAAAAAAAAAGTAAATAGTCAACCCAAAATATGTTTCGTCTGATATGTTAACACTAAAGGGCCAGTTCTGAAATTTTGCACTGGGACTGTGACGAGAGGCAACGAGCTGTTTGGGAGCACAGAGAACATACAGAAGAAGAAAAATGCTAAATGCTAATACAAAATGCACCTACTCCAGAAAATGACATTCACATGCCACACTTTTCAGATTTTTTATTTTATTTGTTGCAAACTTCCTTAAAAGTATTCCCTTTTATCATTGAGCTCCTTTAAATCTAGACAAAAACACGCCTGTTCAGAGTTGCCTTTGACCCATAATCACTGGAACATTGACTCTGGCAACATATTCGATGTGTATTGGTGATTCTAACAATGGCACTTGATAAAATGTAATGATCGTTACTGTAATGATCGGCCACTGTACGATGTTTTCATGACTTTTCACTTTTGTATTTTTGTGATATAAAGCATTTTGAACTGCCTTGTTCCTGAAATGTGCTACACAAATAAACCTGATTGTCTGAATTATTACTTTGACATTTTGCATGTGTGCACAATCCCAATGAAATAAATGAGACTTCTGCTTTTATTGTAGCAACATATGAAAAGATATGATTACCTTTGAGATATAAAGTGCACTGGTTAGGGTCTCCTACATAAATAAATGCAGTATATTTTTTGATAAAACAGTTTACCAAATTCAAACTGTGGATCTTTAATTCTGTCTTTGACACTTAGAATGAGGAAGGCTGTTGTTGTTCTGACTATAAATAACTAGAGCTTAAAAATGGACGTGACTGGATCCCTATAATACAGGATAACTATAGTATGAACTGATGGCTCCATTCAAGTTCCCAACAGAACACAATGCGCAGCGGAAGCTGCCTTTACCATCTCAAAGGTCAGTTTACAATCCTATTATTTCACCATAAAAGTAAAAGGCAGAAAACCTGAGGTTAAACTATTTGCACCTTTTTATTTTTTTTAATAAGTCATATTTATTGCTACCGCCATTAACACCCACGTACGACTTGAACACCCGCAGAACGACCCCCCCCCCCCCTGCCTTCACCAGCACATCTCTGTAATCAGACAAAGATATATCCCCATCGATCCCTGCGGCTACGCAGCTGAAAATCTGCTGCGTGTAGCACCTGGCAGCGCTGACCACTGGTCCCCTCCTCCCCCCCAGACTCGCCTCCATCACCCCACATCCTCCTCCAACCCCGAGCACACGCAGGTTAAAGCCTTTCATTAGTGTCTCCTCCGCTTCTCCGCTTAACGACAAAATACTGCCTTTATGAAGATCGATAACCTCGCCGGGGCTGCTGGAGAGGAGGAGCGCGGAGATAAAAAAAAAAAAAAAAAAAAAATGCTGAGTGTACTGACCTCCCCCCCGAAAATCAATAGCAGATTTCTGTGCTCCGCAAAATGAATTAACGGGCCGCGAGCATTAAAACAATTGATGGCACGCGACAGTAGCATTTCTGTAATTACTAAAGATGTTTCTATTAATCCGAACGTGATGATAAGTGGGCAGGATGGACGGAGGTTGGTTGGAGGGAGGGCGGGAGGCGGTGAGGCCTTTAGAGATTACACAGCCGGCGGTGGCGGGGTTACTGTGGTGGATAGGTCACGCCAAATCAGTACTAATAGAGATGCCTCCGACCCACCCAAAACGCGCCGGCCTAATCCGATTATTAGCACTGTGACGCGCTGAGATGGAGGCGAGTTCTTCAGAGGGGTGGAGGACGTCGCCCTGGTTGGTTGGTGTTCATTTACCAGCGAGGAAGATGCTCGCGGTGGATTTCATCAGCTGTGAAGAAGCTGCACTAAATTCGCAGTCAGCCCCCGCCACCATTACTGTCAGGCTAATTTAGCCGACCAACCGGAGGAGTGAAAACAAGCAGCGCCGGAACATGGCGGCTAACGATTGAAGCTAATCTCGCTCAGCCGCACTCTACATACCAGCGCTGAGGTCAGGGAGAGAAATGGGGGGGGAGGATGGGGAGGGGGGAGGGCGCTGCGTCTGATCCTTTTCCAGTCGAGGCTTTTAGGTGCATATCGTCGTGGTAACAGTCTCCGCCGCTGCTCTGAAGTCGGTAAACTTTTCAACTTCTCCACAGTTTCCCCTTACAGTTCGCCCTGAATATATGAATAATTTTTTCTTTTTTTTAAAGTGCAGCCCTTATTCTTATGCAGGTTCACAGTTTGCTAAGATGACAAGATTAGTTCTTTGTGTGTGTGCGTGTGTGTGTGTGTGTGCGTGTGCGGATGTGTGTGTGTGTGTGTGTGTGTGCCTGGTGTTTTCTCAACAAGCCATAATCTTTAACCTTTTCTGTGAAATAAAACAAAACAAACAAAAAAAACGAGCGTTTTTCTCGTCGGTTTATCGACTTGCGCCAGCAGGAAAGGATGCGAGATGTAAGCATGCGTGCACAAAAGAAGCGGGGGTTACCAAGGTCCTATCTTTTACAATAAACTATGGCCGCAGCGGCTGACAGCCTTGGCCCAGCCACGCTGGAGCGACTGATGGAGGATGGGACTAGCGGGAATATAAATTTACTAACAGCAGACAAGCCATCCAGATAGATGGGCTCGCACCAATCAAATCCATCCATTTGTGAGACGGACACTTCAGAAGTGGGACAGCAAAGTGAGTCCACACTGTCTCCCACACACCCATACTTTTAGACACGGGGGATCACCTTCGAGCAGGGCTACAAGTCAAGTTCAAGATTACTTGTACGCCGCGTTTCAGCAACAAACTACTCAAAGTGCTTTACATTCTAAAAATATCCACCTTTTTAGGCAGGCCTACGTAGACACTGTTGCAATAATCGATGTGACTAAAGATAAACACGTGAATGAGTTCATCTAGATCAGTGATTCCCAAAGTCGGCCCTGGAGGGATATCTCTCCCTGGTGGTAATATCAACCTCCTCAGCAAGTCAGTGTTCTTCTTAGGCCTTCTAATGAGCCATCATTTGATGCAGGGGTGTTAAGCCAGGGAGAGAACTAAAACATCCAGGACCGACTTTGGGCACCACTGCTCCAGATCTTGCCTGGAACATTAGTCCTTTAAGAAATGTTCTTCAGGTGACAGAAGTCTGATTTTGTAATTGTCTTTAGGTGACTCTGAAGGTTCAGATCAGAGTCTATTTCACTCGTTTCCAGCTGTAACAACTGAAGAAGTCCATTGACTCTAGATCGTTCCTCTTCAGGTCCAAAGACAATACCTTCAGTTTTGTTTCTGTTCAGCTTGAGAAAGTTAAGGCGCATCGACGAATTGATTTGTTCTTGGATTGGTTTGGAGCCACATGGTGACGCGGTACTGTAGAGCTGTGTATCGTCTGCGTACAACTCTGAAACCCTTAAATTGACAATATGCTGTGGCCTGGAAGGTGTGCGATAACTTTGGTGTTTTGTTGCTGTTTCTTAAACTTTTATGTATGTAGTCTACCTTTTTTGTAGCTGTTCACATAAATTGTATGTGAATTTATGGCCGGCTTTGGCAGCTGCTGTTATGCAACAGTAGACCTTTTTCACGACAACCGGAAGCTGCATCTGATAGGGCTGGGGTACTTCCTGTTTTATTGGCTGTATTTCAAGTACTCTAAGAAAAATGTTTCTCCTC